>CM022679.1:31282336-31377336 GCA_012295275.1 Chrysomallon squamiferum
CAAGTGAGAGAGTACGGGTGATACTCTCAATATAAGTTTTGTTTGTTTGTTTGTTTCAGTTTATTTTCATTTATTGTCATGTCTAACAGACTATCAGGACTGCAACACGTTCGTGAAAAGCGTTTTCTGTATTCTAAGAATTTAAGCGAATTAGTAAAGATCAAGCAACATCGTGCTTTAGAAATGAATTAACCTGTATGTGTTAAATACAGTTTCATTCTTTACTTTTCATTGTTTATTTAAATTTTGTTAACATTTATCCTGCATCCAGAAATCGAACAAATTTTGAGACTGGGACCATATATGATCTTTGTCTGCTGAACAACTTGTTTTATAAAAGTACGTAAGAATTCACCCCAAAATGTATTCAGATATTTAAAGATGAGTATCAGAGCAATGAACCTTTGGTGTGTTTGGTTACAAGATCAGTTTTTCTCTGCGCGTCCGTACATTAGTCTTGTTTCGACAAAATGCTTAGCAAAGGTCATGGGTATACGCTTTCTAGAAGTTAATGGGAAAATATATTGAATTTCTTCAGATGACTAAAATTATATAAGAAATAACAAATGTTTGGCATTCAGTAACTGAATATAGCAAATTAATTACTGAGCCGTGGTTAAACAAAACAACTTTAAAGAAAAATAAATTTAAAAATGGGATGGAGAGTTTAAGGTGTCCTCATTTAGATACGGAATGTATTAAAAAAAAAGTCAACTCGATTATTAAAAAGTGTGACAGTTATTGGGTTGTACCATCACTCGACTTTTTAATTCAAAATAGATGATAAATAAACTTAAAAGCTAAACAATAACCAGTTCGCATTAAGACAGGAAACGTCTCATCTGCATGGAACGGAAACCTCTCGAAATCTCGAAACGCGATACCCGTGTTTGTACTTTGACAATTGCAAACGAGAAGATCACATATCTAAAACCCACCCTTCAAACGTTCCTTTTTTTAATTCAACACCAGGTTCTTCACTCATTGTCAACCGGTAGTTTATTTAAACTAGAGTAAATAATAAATAAATGAAAAAGTAATACTTAAATAATAAACGAGGGTTTCATTTCACAGCGCGCCAATTTACAGAGGCTCTCAGGTTTGTATTGACGAAACAAACCACCGAGACTGACCGGTGGAGAAGTAATTTCTGTTTTTCTAATGATATGTCACACAGCACACAAAACAGCATGTTTTATAAAGTATACTCTTGCCCGCGGCTATGACCTGCTTGAGAGTTTTCACTGTGACAGTGTGTATGGAAAGGTAAAATGAATATCATCTGTGGTGGCGCCTCGCAGGCACGTGCTCAGCACGAGACCACGGGAGAATGGCCGACAGTAGAAGTGAACGGGATGGTAACCGCGAGGGAGGTCGCGTGCATTCGTGGTTGTGACAGTGACACGTGCACTGTTCGACCCGTTTCAGTGTGTCTCAGAAATACCTAGAAGGTTTCAGAGAATAAGGAAGAAATACGGAAAGAATAACACACACACACACACATTTTCTCTCTCTCTCTCTCTCTCTCTCTCTCTCTCTCTCTCTCTCTCTCTCTCTCTCTCTCTCTATATATATATATATATATATATATATATATATATATATATATATATATATATATATATATATTTATATATATGTGTGTGTGTGTGTGTATCTTACTCACACAAACGCACGTTCTGTCTCTTTCTCTCTCACACACACACACACGCACATATTCACATACACTGTTAGTTCACTTGTTCAAGAATCTGGTAAAACACATACGTTTTTGGCTTGAAATTTTGTTATTGACAGAAACGGAGATGAAGATAGTGTGAATTATTTTATATCACAAAGTTAATCTAGTGTGTCAGAAACAAGAACAAAGACTCACTGTGGCTGTACGCAACTCGATACCGCGATAAAATAACATTAAAACCGTAAACTGGAGATTTGTTTTTTATTTTTTCCTGGTTTTCATATACACTACACCCTATACACTTCAGAAACTTTGAAAAAAAAAAATCTTTCACTAACGAGATTAGATCTTAAAAACATTGAATGTCCTAGTGAAAACTGCAAACGTTACTAGTCATGGCGCCGACAAGGCACGCGCTCAGCGCGCGCTAGAAATGAAAACAAAATGGTGGCGCCGTCTGACTCAGCTGGATCACGTAGACATACGTTTGGCCCAACTGGGTGTTGTCATCTGTCTACGTGTCTGTTATTACGAAACCGGATTTATAGCAAAGTGTTTGCAGAAGTCCAGTGACCAAGTGACATTTAGAAATGTTTAGTCGAGAAAAAAGATGAAAAAAAAAAAAAAAAAAAAAAAAAAAAGAAGAAAAATAACGGAAAAAATATGTTACGTTACAAGACGGTTCTAAGTCTTTACTAATTGATGAATCTCGGAGATAAAAACAGATTTTTTTTTTTTTTTTTTTTTTTTTCATTTACGACATATGGTGTGCAGCTGTATTAAAGAGAAAACTGTTCGAGTAATAATAAACAGAACAGATAAATAGCCTAACTACATGTCGATTACTTCCAAATCATTTTACACTGACTAGAGCGGTCACCTTTTGTTAGTAATAAAGTATAGTGGTGGTGGTAGTAATTGTAACAATAGAATAAAAGTAATATAAACAGAATAGTTGTAGTGGTAGTAACTGTAACAATAGTAGTAGTAATAGAATAAAAATAATAATAACAGAATAGTTCTAGCAGTAGTAGTAATAGAATAACTAATTATAATAATAACAGTTCTAGTATAATTGTAGCAGTAGTGATAGTAGTAATTTGTTTTCATTTGACTTTTGTAATTCATAATTTTTTCGAAATAAATAAGACCTTTGTGTACGTCCGTGCGTGTGTGTGTCTGTCTGTCTGTTTTCTATTTCAGTCCGTGTCGGTTTTATAAACTGTATCATTAATTAACTCAGCTCTAAACTTCCTGTGACAACTCCAGTATTTACAAACAGTCACGTGATGCAGAGTACGGTCACTAAATCTCCTGATTAAACAAAATGGCGAGAGGTTGCAAAACAAATCGTCCCTCCTTCTTCTCTTTACATGCAGTTTATGAAACAATTTATCAAACTGCGCGAGTTAGTTTAGATAAAAAGCCGGAAACTGAGTATTCCAATATATCGTGACCTGGCACCTGCAGATATATTTTGTTGGCCCCAAGATAAAAACTTTCTCTGGGTACCTGTTTTATCTTTCTACCGATTAAAGTAATTGCATTCATTCTCCGTCAGAACGCCGTGTTACGTGTCAGTGTCAAAGGTCACTTCCTTCTGATAACTGAGCTGTCGTCCTGACAAAGATGATATGGTTTAATAAAGTGAAAAAAGAAGTAGAAGAAAATAAATAAAACAAAAAATAAACTTTGTCTGTTCAAGATTCGAAGTAAAAATTAAGAAAAAGAAATTCGTTCTCTCTGTCTTTACACGTCTCTCTCTCTCTCTCTCTCTCTCTCTCTCTCTCTCTCTCTCTCTCTCTCTCTCTCTCTCTCTCTCTCTCTCTCTCTCTCTCTTTAGTTCTCTCTCTCTCTCTCTCTCTCTCTCTCTCTCTCTCTCTCTCTCTCTCTCTCTCTCTCTCTCTCTCTCTCGTTCTCTTTCACGCTTGGTCACATTGTTAGTCCAGTAATTGTAATGGACATTTTATATGGTTTATAGGTCTGTCAGTGTATATAATTAGTTTTTTGTATCTCTAGCTAAGAAACGAAAACAAAAAGATAATACACCTTTAATACATAGGAACAGTATTTAATTATCTCCACCCCGATTTCAGTCAGGGTGGTCCATCCACGGAGGTCAGATGGTTTCAGAAGACGAAGGTAAGCCGGATAAAATTAAAGCTAGCTGGATAGACAAAGACCTTTTGTTTAAAATTTCTATCGGTTCTTCAATCTACGGTGAGAATTTGTCATGGTACATTTTGCTTAAACATGGTACTTTGCGGTAATTGGGCAGGCCACACAGGTGATGTTTTCAGATGAGAATATTACTGTAAAGGATCGAGTTTTAATTTTCATTATTAATCAGATTTAAAAATATCAAGAAAAGAAGAAAGAAGGAAAAATAAAAAATCAGAAACATGCCTGCTATATGCTAATTTTGATTGCTTGTAACAGTAAAAAGTAAATTGTTTTTTGTACAAATCGTTTTCCACGCCTATGATATTAAATTTCCACGAAAGGTCTATTTTTATGTAGGTGGGTTTGGATAGGCTAACATTCTGTACGCGATTTGTTTGTTTTTGTTTTTTTTCGCTTGGATCTGCCTGTATATTGTTGTTCTGGGTTCATGTGATTGTATTGTTTTGTTTCGTTTCATTTCGTTTTTTTTTTTTTTTTTTTTTTTTTTAATATTAAATTTTCTTTATGTTTTCTGAGGTTTTATCTTTTTTAAGAGGGGTAATTTTTATTATTATTATTATTATTATTATTATTATTATTATTATTATTTTATTATTATTATTATTATTATTATTTTTTTTTTTTTTTAATTGTTGGTTTTCTTTTGTTTCTGGGTTCTTTTGGGCGGTGTTTTTTTTTGTTTTTTTTCTTTTGTTATAATAATATATATTCTTTTTGTAATAATTCTTCTTCTCTTCTTCTTCTTCGTCTTCTTAATATTTATTCTCTTTTTTATAATAAATCATAAAAAGGTATTTTATTGTTATTGAATAAAATCAGTTAGCACCTCGTTTCAGTTTTATTTCCACATCTGGATAAAAACGCGAAAACATTTTCCCATCAACTGACTCACCATCCACCGTTATCCCCCCCCCCCACCGCATGTTCCCCACGTCAGTTATTACACGTGTTTCTGGTAACGACAGCAAGGACGGTGACGGGGTCATTACTGAGTTAACACGACGTGGACTTCATTACGCCGTCTTCCAGCACCAATGAATACGACATCGATAAACATGGTAAACAAAACCACAAACATGTTGTGTTTTCATTATACACACGATTTCGTGTATGGATACTCTCTTTACCAGAATTAATTAGAAACCCAGTTATTTTCTCATCACTTCAAAGTGACCGATAGCAAACCGGAATGCCAGCTAGATCGCACATATGTTTGAAATACGCAATTATTTACCGTCCGTTACGGTTTTTAGCTTTGACCGAATGGAGGATTACAACAGTTGTCATGGAAATAACGGTAGTAGTGCTTGGTAAATATTGTCATTCCTCCATCTGCAGAACGCACCATTTGAAACGGATACTTTGGGAGAGGGATAAAAACTGGAAGGAAAAAAAAGAGGAAAAAAATAAATAAAATAAAACTGTTATTTAAAAAGAAAGGCATGATGTAGCTGAAAGAGGTTTTCAAAATTAAATATGAGAGGAACAAAGAAAGCAAGGTATAAAAGCATACACTATACAGACAAATTTAAAAGTACCCAAAAGCCTTATCCGCTCACGGGTACACGCATGCACATCCACAAACACATATATAAATACGCACAAGAACACACACACACATAAACTCACACAATACATACATAAACAAACACATATACATACAGATATATACACACATTCATACATACACACTCACATGCACTCACACAAAAACACACACATACATACAAACACATACATACACATGCACACACACATACACACACACACATAAACTCACACAATACATACATAAACAAACACATATACATACAGATATATACACACATTCATACATATACACTCACATTCACTCACACAAAAACACACACATACATACAAACACATACATACACATGCACACACACATACACACACATACATACAAACACACTATATAAATAAGTTACAGCCTTTAAACAAAGAAAAACAGATTCTTTATGTTTCTCTCGGAATACTGTTTTCTTTTTTTTTCATTTCCTGTTTAACGATGTATTTTTACCTTACACTGTTTGTTTATTCAAAGTCTATTTATAAAGATGACTAATCCGAACATTTGAGCATTCGCTAAATACTCCAACTCGATCATCCTCGATCCATTGCACTTTTTTCTTTCTCTAGCTAAAAATATTTCCAGAAATGTCAAAATGATACGAAATTCCCTGTCATCAATACACACAAAGAGACAAATTGATTTTTAAAATGTTTGCTTTGGGTTCGTGTGCTTTCCCCCCGAATGACATGTTTGATGTTTGCTAACAGTTTTCTCACCCCTCGGAAAATGTAACCTCGTGTGTCTCTTTTGAGGGGTAGCGAAAGAACCAATGATTCTCGATTGTTTAGCAAAAAAAAAAAAAAAAGGTTATTTCCCTTGGATTTAGTGGGTTTTTTTTCTTGTTTTTTTTTTGTTTTTTTTCGAGTCAGTTTGTGTATGATGAATACGATTTATATCTATATATGTATGCATGTCTACTGGTAAGTATGTAGATATATGTATATGTATATACTTATGTACGTGTTCTATACTGTATATATATGTATCTATGTATGTTTGTGGTGTGACATAAAGCTATTTAGAAAAACATACATTTTTTGATAACGAATAATAAACTATTACTTCTTGACTTCGTGGTTGTGGTTGCCGGTGCAGGATAACTCTTATTATTTCTATATTCAGTCTGCAAGGAAATGTAGAATTTTACTTAATGGACACCTAATATTATTTAAATTTTCAGGATCCTACAACACTAGTAGAAAATGGCGAATACAATTGTCGCAGATATCTTTTGTTTCTCGATTATATAATTTGTTTTATAACACTGAGATTCCAGATGCATAAGAAAGTGTGATCAACAAAAACATGTTATTTTTCTATTCTCGCTGAGTATGTAAACGACTACTGTAAATTTATCTAAATTTCATTTTCAACGCAGGAGTCTATTCTGCGGTGACTGTCATCCTTCAAAGTCGAATATTGAAAATATCTCCGGTCCACCAGACTGTGAATTTCTCCACACCTGACGTAAATCTTACTGCAAACTTTACCGAAAAGGGTGACGCAATGCAAACACGCCTAGAATTCAGACTAAGCAAACTCTAACGATCTACGGTTGTGAAAAGAAAAAAAAAATCCAATAACTAACCTCTCGACTGAACTAACCCAAACAGCAAACCTTACACACAAGTCTGAGAACATTCCTGATGTCCAGTGAAAGTATTTGTGCTTGAGATTTAAAAATCTGATTAAATTGTAATAAATTACACCTGACTAGTTTAGAATGGTCCGAGCTGATTTTTTTCTTTTTCTGCTGAATATTTCACTGACGTAACGGACGCAGAGGCCCCGTCTCAACTTGAAGTGTTTGTTTCGAAACACGAGATCCCTCTTCGTTTAACAGAACCACTTCAAGCCCTCCGCAGCCGTGGTTCTTTCTAATGATGTAATCATTCTCTGCGTTCTCCAAGGCTGGTAATTCACCGCAGGCAAAACAGGTGGCGTCTTTTTCAATTCTTTTGTGCGCAAACCGTGAAATGCTGGTTCGTCCATGTAACTGTGTTTATATTTAAGATATCGTCTGATTAAATCTTTTCACTATGCTATAACCACGTTTTATTATCATGATTTATTTTTTTCCTGCAATAAAAATGTCAAAAAATACGACAATAACTCACAGACAACATGGCGGCATAATCACAATCGTTCTTATCTCCGATATTCTACTTTATAATTTTGAACAGTTCATTTCTGTCGACATTCTATTTACACCAAGATTCTTTCAGTAAATATACCAGAAAGAAGACAAAACTAAAAACAATAATAATAATAATAATAATAATAATAATAATAATAATAATAATAATAATATGGAAAGAAAAAAGAAAACAACAAAAACAAAAAACAAAATAAACAAACAAAAATTTAAAAATAAAATAAAAAGAATATCGTAATATTCTGAAATATATCGTTACCACATTAAAATTAATAGTGATAAATATAACAACAACAATAACAAGAGTAAAAGTAAAACTGCGCATAGACAATATTAGAGAACGCACTAGCACAGGACACAATCCGATCACTACCTTAAATACATCATATGCCGCTGGCGAGACTCGAACGTATGGCATCCAATCGCCCAAACTCCGTAAGCAGACGACTATATCACTCGGCTATCAATACAACCAACCATATGTACGTATGTACGTGTGTATGTATGTATCTATGTTTGTTTGTGTGTATGTATGTATGTATGTGCATGTGTGTGTAGGTGTGTGTGCGTGTGTGCGAGTGTGCGTGTGTATGTGTGTATGTGCGTATTAAATAATACTTACGTTCAGTTAGAAACAACCAACTATTAGATATTTCTCACACTTTTTGTTTGGTAAGCCCGCTGTTTTCACCGGCTGTTCAACTATAGAAATCGTGATAATGAAGATGACAGAATTACCGTTACTTTCTGGAACTGAAAATTGCCAAGAACAATGTCGCAGCACTTAAAGTTGCGATAAACTACAATTATCACTTCAAACAACTGACCAGTTCGCATTAATCTGCGAAAAGGACAATTAGAGCAAATTACTTCTCGTTACGTCACTGTGAAAACAGCCGCCATCTTTGTTCGTTATCTGCTAATTATGGCACGGTTTATTGTAAGAACGACAAAGAAACTTCAAAACTGAAATGAAAGGATGAAGATGTGTTGAAAGGATTGTTTCAATTAAGAGTGAGGAGTATTTTGAATTTGAATATGGCAGAAATGGTTGTATTATGTTAATTTAACTGTAAATGGTTTTAGTTAAGATCACAGATGTACGTACATACATATATATATATATATATATATATATATATATATATATATATATATATATATATATATATATATATATATACATATACATACATACATACATATACATATATACATATACATACATACATACATACATATATACATACATTCATATATAAATAAATATATATATATATACACACACATACATATAAATGATATATACACATAGATACACTACCATACGTACACACATACACACATAAGTGATATGCACACATTCACATACCCAACCATAGAGACATACGACCACACTCACACACACATACATTTACACACAACCATATATACAAACACATAAACACACATACATAGTACGCACGTGACACATACAAACAAATGCGTACTAAAAAAATTAAAAACACACACACATACACACACACATATACACATCCTAAAAATGATTTAAGAATTTCTTTAATTCTTTTTGTATTTTGTTTTCTGTATTTTAATTGTGTTCGTGTGTCTTTATTTGCCTGTTTAAAAATGATGTCAAATTATTAAACAAAATTACAAAAAGCGTATGAATCACAAAACTGACCTGGTATTTCCCATTCATTCTTAAATAATATAAAACAACAATTATATATTTAATAATTATTTCATGCAAAATCTTCCATCAGACCAAAATAATAATAATAATAATAATAATAATAATAATAATAATAATAATAAATTAAGTTTGTTTTAACTATATCTATATTTTTTTTTTTTTTTTTTTTTTTTCTAAAGACGAGGTTTACGAAATGGTCAGTTTCCGAAAACAATAAACAAAAGTAAAAGTTTGGTCCTCTCTTCCACTGTTCATTTATCTACACTTATCTATGTTTATTTTCCTTAACGCAGTAAATAAAACATACACCAGGTAAGGAGCGTTAAGTTTGTGTTGATACAGACTAAATAAATATTTTTGTTTTAAATGATTTTGACTGAAAACTGTGTTAGGAGTTATTTCCCTTTTCATAAAGCGCTGTTACACCAGTGAAATAAGATACATACAAATATGCAGTTCTGTACGTGTGCGTTGAGTGCGTGTTTGTATGTATGTGTGTGAGAGAGACAGTGAATTAAAAGTATTGAGAGACAGAAAAAGAGTGACAGACGTGCATATATGTGCGTTTGAGAGTGTGTGTATGTATGTGTTGTTTGTGTTTGCGCATGGCTGTGTTTATTTCGAACTAATCTTTTTTATACTTTAATTACTGGTTGTTGTTTTTTTCTTCTTTTTTTTTTTTTCTTTGGTGAGAAACATTGATTTACTTATAATGTATATTAAAATGATAATAAAATTAAAATGTACTACGTTACAGTTAATTATTTAATCACTATTAATAAAGATAAGCTTTCAAGAACAATCTGGCTGGATTATGCTCGTGAGAGAGAGAGAGAGAGATATTTAACATTATCACACGATAATATATATATATATATATATATATATATATATATATATATATATATATATATATATCATTTACAACCTTCAGAATAATAATAATAATAATAAAAGCACATTTTGTTAAAGTTGGCCAGTACAAACTATTGTTTTGTTGTTTTTTATTTCCCTATCACACTGATATTCGAATCCGCAAAAAAAAAATAAAAAAATAGAAAAAACATTTTCTAGTTTGCGCCATTTAGCCTGCCGTATCATTTTACTTTCCACAACCTGGTCCCCCCCGCGTGAAAGTTTCCAATGGACTGTTCCAGGCTGATGTCCTCGCTCTCGCGCGACTCTCTTTGACTGACAGGGATAGTGGGCCGTCGTCAGTCGTCAGTGAGGTCTATCGTCTGCTAGCAGGCAGCATGGTGTCCTAAGGTGGTCGTCAGCGCATTGCTTCTGCAGAAATGTAGGCAGACGTCGCCGCACCTGTTGGCGTTATGGATTACTCTGGATTATCAGCAACAACAAAACAACTTCGTTTTCTCACTTGCAGCACCAGTAATATTTTCCACTCTTGTGTGCCGGATGTATAAACTGTATAGGAGTTCAGTGCTGTCTGCGATTGTTTTATTTTTTTTAACGAAATTATATTATTATTATTATTAAATAACTTGTCATTTTAAAGTTGGTGTCATGGAGCTGTTTGATAAATAATGGATACCAAACGGCTATTTTCTATGCTGTTGTTTCTGACGGGTGTCGCCCGAGTGCGTCTGCAGTACAGCTGTGACCAGTGCGACTGCACAGTGGGGTAAGTTTGTTTATTAATTATTAAATCATCATTGTTATAGTACATCTCTCTCTCTCTCTCTCTCTCTCTCTCTCTCTCTCTCTCTCTCTCTCTCTCTCTCTCTCTCTCTCTCTGTCTGTCTGTCTGTCTGAGTATATATAAACAAATAATTAAACAAAAATTCGTTTTTAAAGAATGCTATCATTGTAATAAATATTCCACTTCTTTTTTAAAAGTTGTTTTAATTAGTTATTAATGCAATTAGTTGAGTTTACGTAACCTCTGCATTTCCCCCGTGCCAGCTGTATCAAACCGAAACACTCCCTCCCTGGCAAACAGAATTGAAAACATTACAGAAATGATACGAAAGGATTAAAAATGACAACTGTGGACAAGAACCCTGTTCTACCCCAACCCCAGGCAACTCCCCGTGTCACTGACAGTGACACCGAGTCAGAACGCCTGTAAATGTCAGACGGTTAATTACAAAGAGTAGTTGGGTGAATGCTGTGGGGTAACGATTGATTCCCTTAATTAAATAACTGCGGTCTGTAAGGGAGTAGATGCAAAATTATTCTCGTAGTTTTTATTTATTTATTTATTTATTTATTCTTTCTTTCTTCTTCCTCATTATTTTCTTATTAATCAAGATGTTTAAAGAAAAAATACATTGTAAATGTCAAACTTGTAAACAAAACAAAGCACAAACAATTTAATTCCCCCTTTTCTCTCAAAACAAACATTTACAATAAAACTAAATGATCCTTGTTGTTTATTGTGTTAACTACTGTATCGGTATGTCCGCTTTTTGAGTAGCTTTAGAGATTTGTCGTCCATTCACTCATATCATGTTGAAATTTAATTATTAGAATATTTTTAAACTGTCGAGCAGTTATTTTTCTTTCAATGAATTATACTGTTATAACCAGTGTGTGTTTGAAATACACCTGTGAAGGGTTTCAAAGAAAAGTGTCTCTTACCCATTTACATCTTAAACGCGAATAGGAAATAAAAAAGAAAAAAAACATAGGGAAAATGAAAGATAAAATAAAAAAGGTAATTCATAGTGGTTGCTCTCTCTCTCTCTCTCTCTCTCTCTGAATTTTTTTTTTTTATTATCTGCTGACCTATCTCTAGTCATTATCATGTTAACGATCTCACGTCACTAAATTTGAAATATACAAAAGAGGTACAAGGAATACCCAGATCTTTAAGGCAGAAACGATTAAATTTAAAAACAAATAAAAAAAAAAAAAAAAAAAATATGTTGTTATTTTTCTTTTAAATTTAGAAATCGCGTCCTGCTGTTTTTGTGGGTTTTTTTTTTGTTTTTTGTTTTTTCGTTACTCACTGAATGGAACAAATGGTTTCATAAGTATTTTGTTGTGTTTTGCATTATTAATATTCGTTGTAATAGTTATTTCTTTTTCATTTATTTCTAACAAATTCTGTATCAGTTTATTCGAAATAAACAGCAAACAAAAAGAGCAGAACAACAACAACAGTCTCGTTAAAAAGGAATAAATATCAAACATCGCAAGCTACAGACATCGCAAAAAAGAAAAAAAGAAAAGACGCTTATCAAAAATATTCACGTATATTCTGTTACAAATTCTAAAGCATTTGGCTTGTGTATTCGGAAATGCTAAATATCAGAAGTCACTCTATAACGATATAGACTCAACACCGGAGCGAAATGTCTTTTTTATATTCACAAGTAGTCGTGCTGTAAGCAGTGGCCACGTGACATGGCTTGCATTCCAGAGGTTCGTGTGTGCAGAAGACGACAGTGAAAGTACACAACATTATCCCCTTGAGCTGGGTCAATATTAGAACACAGGTAACGCAGCTGTACACAGGTAACTCAGGTGTATGCAGGTATCTGTTGGTCGCCAGGCTTTGGTGGATCAGACCTTGACAGGTATTCAACTGCCTGGAATGCAGGCGATCAATCTATGTCAGGCTTACCCCAACAGAACCGTTAGCGTCCTCTGTTGACTTGCCTTCGTCTCAAACCCTCCACTGAAAAGACTCTCGGCCTTCAAAGGGAATGAACCGTCATTAGCATTGCATTCAAAATCAACACTCACAAAAAAAAAATTTCTTCTCTTTTTTTCTTTTTTAATATCTTCTTTTCCTTTTCTTTCTCCTATTTTTTTACCGTTTCTTTCAGTTTTTTCAAACCCCCCTTTTTTTTCTTCTTTTCACTGATTTCTTTAAATGGTTCATCTTTTGAGTTTTTTTTTTTATTTTTTTTTTTACATAACAAAACAAGTATAAAATATCCCTCCCCCAATGATATATAAGCTCCAAAAAAGAGCTTAGAGAGGAAACGAAGTTATTTGTCATTTGCTTTAGCGAAAAAGAAAAGTTCCTTTTACAAAAAAAAAAAGAAGCAATATATATATATATATATATATATTCATTGGATTGAGAGAGAGAGAGAGAGAGAGAGAGGAGAGAGGATTGAGAGAGAGAGTGAGAGTGAGAGTGAGAGAGAGAGAGAGAGAGAGAGAGAGAGAGAGAGTGAGAGAGTGAGAGAGTGAGAGAGTGTGAGAGAGAGAGTGAGAGTGGGGATGTTGGGGCATTCGGAAGACGGGCGAAATAGAGGCAGTGAAAGAGAGCAGAGAAAAACCCAAATAGAAACAGAAAGAGGGACAGTGGGAGGGCTATCAGTAATGACGTGTTTGAACATGTTGAAATTTCAGCACACTTGCCACGGATTGTGTGAGCTACTTTGATTTCATATCACTTATAAAAATATTCCCAGCGCTCGAAGTAATAAATTATATTTTGTTATTGGTGCCTTCCAACGTTCTCCACTAAATGTCTTAAAACAGAAACAAATCATTCTTCACCACCAACCTATCTTCGACAACTTACATGTACGTTATATATACATATCGGATCTGTATGCATGATAAAATATATTAACATAAAGAGTAAAACAGGTGTTTAAAATAATATTATATATATATATATATATATATATATATATATTCACTGATAATCAAAAGTGCAGTGTTACAAATGTAGAAATTTCTGTTTTGCATATATGATGATGTTGCTGATGATGGTGTTGGTGTGTGTGCGCGTGTGTGTGTATGTGTGTATATAAACACACACACACACACACACATATATATATATATATATACACATATTACAAAGTGTATGTTGTATTCCTATCAATGTTGAGAAACGTAATAAGGTGTTGTGTAATAAATTATTAATCCTCTCGGACCAGATATGCGTACTTTAAATTGTTTTTCTATCATACGTCAGTAGGAAACAATTACCCACACAACAGGTGGCCAGATGCCAGGACTGCATCTGATGAAGGTGGTTTAAGCGACCTGCTGAAATGTCGTTAACTCAACACCCAGCCAGCTAGTTTACTGTTAGCCGCTAGTCACATTCAGGAACGGATCAACTATTTCGCAAAGGGTGTGGCGTTTTGACTGCGTGGATAAAACTTTAAAAACAGAAATCGTTCCATTATAACGAGAAAAAAAATTATAAACTGGGGAAAAAAAAAAAATCTAATAATAAATAAATAAATTACAAACAAAGGAGGCATATGCCATTTTCACCCCCAGCCATAGATGCGCTGTTGACCTTTAACCAAACTGTGCGAAGTAAGTGTCCCAGACAAGCATTGTGTAACTCTGACATTACGTCAACACGGGAAAAAGGTCAACGACATTACACTGTGCAGATGACATTAACGTTAAAAACGTGCACTTGGTTCCCTTTTTCCGCGGGTATGCTATTAGTAATGTTTATTTTATGAAGTTTATATTGAGTGTTTGATCAACTACAGTTCAATTTCAAACATAAACGCATAGATGAATGCTTATTTTTCAAGTTTATGTTCTAGCAGACGTAATGAAAGCGTAATTCCGTAATATTTGACGTGGTGTGTGTATTTTGCAGTTTGAAAAGTACTTTAGAATTAAAGAAAAGAAAAAGAAAATGGGAAAATATAAATTATTTATGGTTAAAAGATCATTTTATTCTGGCTCAGACATTCGATTATCTTACCACGGTGTTAAATATGTTTGGAATTTATATAGCCTATTTATGACTGTGAGTCTACACGATTTTTTTTCTTCGTAAAATAAAGCTTGAAACGTCTTTGGCGTGTTCTGAGCTAGCAGTTTAACGAGTTAACTGCACTTCTTGTTGTTAATGCATTGTGAAAGACGCCCAGAAAAAGAATTTTATGATCAGCGGAATTAGACAACGAGCAGAAAATACATGAGAAAAGAAATTTAATTTACTTTTCTTAGACGTTTTCCAGTGTGAACAAAGATAATAAAGATTTTTTTCGCAGTCTTTTCTCAGCATGCTTTATTATTAGAAAAGACTGATTACATTACTGAATAAAACAGCCGGTTTACAACATGTATTTACGCCGTTTGTTCGAACAATAACTAATACACTTTAAATAAAAGCTCTTGATAGGATCTTACAAAAAAAAAAAAAAAAGATGAGAGAGAGAGACGTTACAGAATTTGTATTTTCTGAAAAAAAAAATCGTCTCGTATTTTATCCCTGCTTCTTTTTATAATAATCCTTCTAAAAAATTCTTTTCACTGTTGGACGTGATTTGAACACTATCATGACTTGAATTTCCATCTTCCTTTATCATCATATTCTTCTTTCGGTTTTAACTTGTTTCCGATCTCATAAACTTTTGACCTTCGAGTCATCTGATACTTTCTTTCATTCATTCATTCATTTTATCGGAAAGTTTTCAATCTGCGTTTACAAAATGGATCTTTTTGAACCGGTTTTCAGAAATCACAAACATGTGACGTTTTGTAAACTATATCGTAACGAAGCCGCACAAGAAAAGGAAATATATTAGCAAGGTGTTTCTGCTGGGAGCAGAGAGAGAGAGAGAAATAAAACGACCTGTTGATTGGTTCGCGGATGACTTCGAGATGTGGCGTTGGAAAGTGGTGGGGGAAATGGGAAATGATGTTTTACATGTGTTCGACCACGATCCCCTCTGTAAACAGGAAACACGCCCTCCTCCTTCCATCACACGACCCTGCTTCCCACAGTACATCATTTGGCATTGGTTTTCAGCCGCTTGTCCTCCAGGCTTATTAATATTTGTCAAACCAGGACGTTGTTATCATAGTTTATTAGCTGCAGCCTTTGGGTTATTTTCTTGTTCAATCCATCTGTGCTTCAAGCATGATTACACAGGTATAACAACTAAGAGCTTTCTGAAACATTTAGACCAGTACGTTAATGGAACACTTTTCCTGTGACAGAATGCTACCACTGTTTATTATAACCACTCTGTGTTTGCTTGCTCTTGCTGTTTGAGATGATGATGATGATAAAGACGACGATGATGATACCCGTAGCAGCTGCTGTCGTCGTTGTTATTTGTGCTGTCAGTGGTGGAATTATTGCAGTATCTGTATCGCAAAGAATATCGCAGCGACACATAAATACAAATTTATCAAGTACCATTCGTTTCGTTTAATGGCCTAATTCTACGGCAACCAGCATTGCACCATTAACTTCATTTTACAGCATTATTTACAGTCACTTTATTCCGCAATGGCATATGAGGGGCATTTCATAAAACATTCACAATGGAATAAAAGTGACACGTATTGAAATTCGGCCCAGTATGTAACAATTGTTGAGCACTGACAATTGTGGATTATCCTTACTCAGCTGCATTCTAATTAATATTAATCGCAGAGGATCACACGGATGATTGGGTTCCGACAGATTTATTCGCGATATGACAGGTTAAGTGGGTCATAAACCGTTACATGAACGAATGTATATGTTTAAATTTAGTAATGTTGATTCAATAGGATCAATAACATGAGCGATTGACCTCTTTTGTTGTTACTGAAATGCAGAATTACAAAGAATGTACTATTAGTCGGCATTCATGGATGGTATAATTTTATACCTCTGAAAAAAGGAAAGTCGTTCAAACTGTAATGACTGTAAGGTTATCTTTACTTGTTATTTGTACCTTATCCGTTCAAAAAATTGTTATGATACCGACAACATACAAGTGTGTGTATACGTATCCATCTGTACAAATACAAACACATGCACAATAAGATGTAAACACACTCACCCTCACACTCATACTAACACACAGACACACATATAGAGATAAGCAGGCATTTATCCATACAATACATAAATTTATATATACACGAACATACATATATATTTTAAAGCTATTTTTTATCGTTTTATTTTTAACTTTAGCCGTGAATTAAACTGGACTGAATTCAGTAATATGAATTTGAAACAACGCCAGCTAAAGGTGTATACAGTCGACACACTCCTCCTAGTATACCTGTATTTCACACCTTTCCTTTTCTGACAGAAAACGGACCCCCCCCTTCCACTACGTGATAACTGTAAAAAATATTAGCTGCCATTGCGCATTACGTGCATCCAGCAAGTGCCTGATAATCATCGTGGTTAATAAGGATTAAATTAGTTAACACATTACATCAACATGTTTAGCTACCTAATTATTATTCCAGATGCCCAGTAAAACCATCAATAGCTATCCGGTGTCGTCTGCTTTTCTTGTGCTGTTGAAGGATTTATTACCCACACGTTTGCAACACACAAATATGATCGTAGAATTGTTTTGTATTTGGTAAAGTCGTTTTGACAGTTTTACGGTAATAGTAAATACTGAATCAGCAATACACCCATTGATAAATTTTCTAAATTAGACGTCAAAGATAAAACAAGTCAAACGCCTTTAGTTAGATATATCTGTTAAGTGAAAAACGCAAATAAAAATATCTTCAACGAACACTTAAGATTTTCAGACCTATTTATTTTCATAAATTAAACCACAAATACATTAGGAATGTATATTCTGCAAATTCGAGGCTATCTGCAGCTGGCTTTCCTAACCAAAACGATGTTTATTCCATTAAGTGTTCAGAAAGTAACTTTGTAGCTTTTAATTTATGACTCTCTCTGTCTGTTGCTAAGCTGAAACTACATGTGCTCTTAGAGTTTTCGATGTTCTGAAAAGCGTGAAAGTGGAAAATGTTGCTTAGATATTCATTTTTTTTTTCTATATTTCTTTTTCTCTTTTTATTATTATTATTTATTTATATTATATGTTGGGTTTTGGGTTTTTTTTTCATTTGCTTTTCTCCTCATTTCGTTCTTTCAGCTTTGTTTATATGTCTTTGTCTCTGTTTTAAAATAAAACTGTTTAAGTAAACTAAAGTAGAAAAGTTTATAATTGCTTGTTGATATAAAAAAAAAAATAATAATAATAAACTAACTAACTAAATAAATAAATATCACCGCACGTTATTAATGACTGGAATTCGTTTGTGTCAGTTTTCGAGCGATAGGCGTCGTAACTGAATTACGTTTATCACGATTTTATTCTTGAAATTTCAAAAGCTTTTTTCTTCCTCTTTTTCCTTTATAACGTTTGTTGTTTACTCCGTCTTCGTTTATTTAATCTTTTCATTTTCGTTCTATTTTTTTTTTTTTTTTTATAACACGTGCGTTGTTCCCCCCCTTTAGTAACATCATTTTATTTTCAGCAATGCATTTACAATTTAAGAAAAAAATATTAAAATAATAACAGCGCGACACTGTAACATGGACTGTGTCATAAAAACTGTGTATTTTAACATTTTCCTTTGACAATCTGCGCTCAGCAGTTCTCAGATATCTTCTGATAAGGGTTTATGATAGCACGAAAGTCACAGTGAACTCAAAAATATTTAAAATAACTTGACATACTCCTTCTGTAATAATTGTCAAATAAATATCCGGGACAACATAAAACACTTGAGCTTTTAACATTCTGGGTTATTTCCCATTCCAAATAGTGGACAAAGGAAGTGCGATCCTGAATATGAGTAGGTTGACAATAAAATTACTTGCTGCTAAGTGATGAGTGGTTCATGGATTAATGCTAGGTGCAGTTTCTGTCGCGTGATTCATACTAAACAATCCCAGCATTATTATATCTGTTTAGTAACATATGGTTATAATTAGGGAAGATGATACAACTTCAGACATACCTTTACTTTTGAGCTGTATGTCAGACAGATATTCAGAATAAGTTTAAATTTAAATTTATCTTTTCATTTTTTTTTTTATTATTATTATTATTTATTCTTTTTTTTTTTTTTTTTTTTTTTTTTTTTTTTTTTGTTCGTGTTTTGTGTTTGGTTTTGTGTTTGTGAGTGTGTGTGTCTTTTACTTGCAAGAAAAGAAAACCGTTTTCCGCGCCATGGATCAATGTTCTAAGAAGTTGATCATTGTTATCAAGTATAATGGTAATTGTAAAAGTGTTCCGTTTCAGAATTTAATCCCATAATTTAATGATATTTTAACGTTTTTTCCATTAGGATTTTTCAATAGCATTCCACTCCAAAACTTAATCCTGTTTCTTAAAGGCACCTAGCGAACCGCGCAATCTTTTCAAACTTATTTTTTCATTACATGTAGTTTTCATAACAGGAGGGAAAAAAAAAAAAAAAAAAAAAAAAAAAAAAAAAAAGCCTGTGGTCGTCTTGGGAAAATTGTCTACGAGATTTCGCTGGCATTCGTGGGATTTCGTCGAGAAAGTATTTTTCTCACGACATGCTTGGCGAGGTATTGCCTAATCGTCTGCGGGTTTGCCTCGTTGTGGGGATCTGCAACCTGTCACGGTATCCGTGGCACAAAAACTTTGTTTATTTCGCTTTCCAACGAAGCTGCTGATGTTTTCTCCAGCACCGTCCGAGTCCATTAGTGACACGCGGTGCAGGAGAGTGACACACCAGCGATACGGGAAGCAAATCTCTTTTATCTCTGTTTGTTTTACTGTGATTCCACCCGTCTCCGTCTCTGTCGCTTGTGTCTGCCCAGCTTTTTCCTATCGCTCTTCACAGATGTTTGACTTCTTTTGATATTTTTTTTCTTCATTTTTTTTTTCTTCTCATGCCTCACTTTCTTTCTCTCACTTTCTCTGTGCGAGTTATACTCGTATATTAAAACAACGTTAATTTCTTCACGTGAACACTGTAGTTATTACCTATTATTTTATTAGATTTTTGTCGACTATAAAAAGAAAATGTTAGTGGCAAGTGGTTTTATTTACTGAACAAAAATAAGTAAATAAATAGTAAACGCAATACTATTACTACAACTACTATTACAATTACTGTTATTGTTTTCAACTCTATAATTAATATAGCTGTTACTTGTATTATCACTATTAGTACTGCCAACATATTATTTACAATAAACTTGCTTAATTTCCAGCACATATACCAGTTTTGTATCAACGTTTACCGAAGACACATTTTTGTTTTTCGTTTTAATAAAATTCACAAATTTTGTTCTTGCAGGGACAGTGCTGATGACAGAGGGGTGGCGAACATTCAGCCCAGCTGTCACGAAGGTAAAATCACTTGGACCAGTTCTTACGGCGCTATCAGACTGGAACTGAAACCTGTCAGATCAGGAGAGTTTAAAGCGTGTATTCTGCTTCACAGCCATGACGTCAGAACTCTGGTTTCCAGGGAAACGGTTAAGACAACGCCTGGAAATTATAAAACAAAACAATTAGACAAAAAGGAACTGGCTTTGACGCCGTTATTGACAGTGAACGGAAGTGGCAGCGTGGACAGTAAAGAGGTTTGCGTGACCTCTAGCGGCGATTCAGTACACTTGTATATAGAAACAGAACGTACAACGGAAGACACGGGATTACCTAGAGTTTCAATATATTACGACATAGAGCTGACTCAGAGTCCGCTCTTTTACAACCCCATGGAAGGTGAGCCCTCCTTACATTCACTTCACTATAACGTCATTGTTTTCCTTTGTACAACGTTACTGTTCATTTTGCAGCACCGCATACACCGGTTCTTTGAAAGTGAAATATTTTATTTCAATGCCTTTAACATCGGTCGTTGTGCGTTTTACCAACTTAATCCCCATTCAGTAGCTATCTAATTACAGCGTTCACACTTGCAGCATGTAAAAAAATTTAACTGACTGATTCAGTTAAACATTTATTACCATACAGATATAATCATATTGCCTATAAAAGAACTCGATGTGATTAAAGGTATGTTAGCCAGCATTTTCACGCCAGGAGGTAATTATAAGATTTACATTAAAATTATTAATGAGAATTCAAACATGCAAAGTGAATCATTTTATCAAGATAATCGTTTTAGCTATTATCGACTGTTGAAGCAGTCTCTCGTTAATGTGGTTTAGTTAATTCACTTCATCGTTCGTACATTTGTTTTCAAAACGAATTTGTGTTTTGAGTAAATTACTTCGTGCACAAAGTACGAAGGGGACAAGGACAGACACTTGATATATTTGCCACAATAAAAATTACGGTGGTCGGTTTGACAACAGAAGACACGAGTCGTCTTTCTAATCAGGCAATCTGAATCAAGAGTTCAGTGACAGAACATCCGGGGTATTACCCATTTCAACAGAACATCCTGTGTTTTGTTCTCCACCGAGTAATGTAAACCAGTCACGCAATGTCGGGTTTGTTTATCGTTATTATTTTTGTTTTGGGGCGAGGTGTCATGTCAGAGACGCAGGCCATTTTGTTTTCTGTTTAGAAAAATAATACCAGGAACGGTAATAAATACGACCATCACAAATATAATGACGAACAAAGAAAGAAAGAAAACAGAGAAAAAAAAAGAAAAGAAAACTACTATGATTATAATAAAATAAATCAATCAATCACTAGATTTCATTTTAAAATATTTTTGTTTTATGTATTCCAGATTGCCGTCCATGCACAGATAAAGAATTATTACAAGCATTCTGCACGAGTGAGTTCGGTAAGTGAATTTAAGACTAATATCTTTGTTGCTAAATAACAGTTATCCAACGTGTTTTCGCTTGTCAAACATCTAATTTATACTGCATGACAGGAATGGTTTTCGTGAACAAAACAGTGTTGCCAGGTAACGCTTAATTTAAGACCAGTTTATTGTGTGAAGCCGTTTATTTTGTGGGTTTTTTGTTTGTTTTTTTCCCTCACGTAAAAAGATCTATCGGATTTGACTCTTCTTTGACACTGAAAACTGAGTTAGTGCGACTCACGTCTGTGCTGGCGTGTGTCAGCGAAGGCGAACCCAGGTTTACTGTTCTTTGGGGTCAGGCAATCCTGACCGCCAGACGTTTTCCACAATAAAAGTGGTAACCTGAAAAATGTTTGAAAAACAGCGAACTAATGAGTCATTTTTTTCGAGATATTTATACGTATCTCTATATCTGTATTTGAGATTATACACGAATTGCTTCTTTTGCATAAATATATTTTATAAGTAATAAGAAATATAACTATAAGAATAACAAAAAAAATAAATACTTTTTTTAATTTGCACAAATATGTTTTAAAAGATATTAAAAAAATAAATATGCAGTTGAGGTCAAATTACAGTATGCATGTACGTAAATATATGAAAAGAAATAAAAAAAATGCTTTTTGCACTATCACTGGCATTTTAAAATAAATGCATTTTATTTTTACATGTGCGTATGTTAAATTATTCATTCAGATATCAAATGACACTACTTATTACAACAAAGACGTTGCACCACTAATGGAAATTTATAACGGAGGCTTAGTGTATTTTAAAATATTTTAAACCAAATGACACATATACTAAAATATTGAAATACAGATGCAAAACGCGATGCCATCTACATTAGGAAAAAACTAATGCATTTTAAATTTAATACATATCACATCAAACCCTCCCCAAACAAAAAATAAATTATTTTGTAATTTATACATTATGTGGAGACGTAGCTCCACCTACCCTCGACCCCTCTGTGTGCGCGTCTGTTGAAGTGTGCACTGTAGAGGTGGTATCGGTATACCGCCGTCCTTTGAAGAACAAGAGGCTAACAAAGAAAAAGCACACCTGATGATCGGCCTCTTCAAGAGAAGCCATTCATCTTAGTTCGCATCTCTTAACGGCGTTTGTGCTTGCATGACCCAACGCTCACCCGAAAACAACGACAGCTTTCGGTCCTAAATCTTCAGCTCTGTAAACGTCTTTAGTAAATAAGCACAGGTGAATAGGAGCGCCTTGTCTGAATCCACTTCTCAACTTGACGGCTTGGTCACATAGTTTGACTTGTATACGTTCAAGTGACCATGTCGCATGACATGTGGTTCTAATGACACCGTTCTATAAATCTGTGTTCTCACAGTACTAATGACCTCTTCGTTTGCTTTTAAAAAAAGGTAATTTTGTCAAAGGAATTGTGAGAAAGATATTTTTCCCCGTTTATAGTATCAAAGACGTTTTGAAAATGAAAAAAAGTCTTAGAAAATAGATTTGTTGAGATCTTTTCTTTGAATCAGATTTTTCAAATATTTACCAAGTTTTTAGCAGTGAAAAAAAAATAGAGATAAATAGGAAAATTAGGAAAGGAGAAAGATTTTTTTCCCATTACATTAACAGTAAAAGTCAAGATGACGATGTAATTTTAATGGCTATAATACATGCGTACATTGTAAATTTGGAAAGTATTTTATGTTGAATCTGACATTAGATGGTATAAAAACTGACTGAAAACTGTTAATTAAAAACCCTCAAACTGGTTAAAAAATAGAATTCTATAATTATGTCTACATTGTTTGGTTACTTAGCAGTCGTTAAAATTGATAACATACGTAGAGGTATAATAATTTAGAAAATCCGGATCAGTATTTTAAAACTTGAAATAAAGAAATATTGTTTTAACCTTAGGTAAAATCCCATCTTATTAACAGATAAAGAAAAAAGATCTGTAAATCTTTCCCCATAGTTAGGAAAGCACTCTCAAATAGGCCCTTAATTTTTTTTAAATCCTGGACTTGGACGGAATTCTCAAATGTTTTGCCCACAACAGGCGTGTGCTACAGTTCATTGCTTGAACCTTGCCACAAATTACCCGAACCATTATCATTTCCAGTGACAGTCGCGTCTTTCATAATGAGCTGATCATAATCAAGTGTATACTCTGAAGGCTTCAATATAATGTTTCATGGTTGGGCTGTTTTCATTGGCGTAGTGTAAAGGTCCTTGCAGCAATAAGACACCTGCTGAGAATTACGTTTATAAAAGTGTGCGGGTGATAAACTCGGCATATTTTCAACAAAAATAAATAAAAAGAAAGTAAAGAGTGAAAAAAAATAAGTGTATTGATAAGCCAACGTACTGCACTGTTTGATAAAATAACAAGCATTTTTAAATGAATGTTTCCATTGAAATTGCTAGTCACTGCACTGTATTTTTCAAATAAATTTTGACTTTGGAATTAAAACAGCTTTTGAATGCAGCTTAGTGATAATAATAGCTGTCTCATTTTTTTCTTTGTTACTCAAAGTATATGTACTTTATTCTCAATTTAATATTTAAAATGCATGGAGAAACTACAAGGATAATTGCTTCTCAGGGTGCATTTAAGTAAATATAAATTTTTATTTACTTAAATGCACCCTGAGAAGCAATTATCCAATGCTTCCATAGGTCTTTGTTAATGTATATATACATGTGAGCACTATTTATATTATTATTATTATTATTATTATTATTATTATTATTATTATTATTATTATATAATTTATTTTTAATTACAGTTGTCGTTGGTGAGATGCAGAAAGTCCTGCACAATGACGTGGATCAGAAGTCGTACATCGACGTTCGCGTATCTCAAGTGATCCGACAGAAGGGACATATTTTCACTCCTTCTCCAAAGAGCAGTCGAGATTTCGAAGGGACGATACTAACTCCGTCTAAGTGTGGCGTCAGTCTGAGTCGGGGACGGTTTTTACTGACGGGACGAGTCAGACTGGGGCGTCCCATTCTGAAATGTGCTCCGTTTTACGACCAGTGGTTACGCATTCGTGATGAAGCGACGCAAAGCGGGACAATGGAATGTGCATAATGATGTCAAAGTATATCGTTTATACTTTTATATATTAGAAATAACGTAACTCCTAATGTTTGTCGTAAAGTAAACTGTACGTGGGGCGTGTGTTAACGTGAATCTTCAGTGGTAGCTGCATTCAAATCGAAAAACCGTCCGAACAAAATTGTCCTTTTTATGACATGATGGAATGTTTCTGGGCCAAAATATTTACTCATTTAAATCCTGGTTTCGTATCCTTTATCACCAAATTGTGACTCAGTTTACCTTGAAAAGAAACCAGGTAAAGCCAACAAACATTTTTTTTTTTTTTTTTCCCCAGACAAAATGGATGTAATTACGATTGGAAAATCAGAAAACATTGGACAAATAAAAAAAGAAAAAAGAAAACGAAAAAGCAAAGCAGTTTATGTAAAAAAAAGTCGTGTTACTTCTAATGCTGGTCGTTAGAATCATATGTGAATTTATTCTGAGAACTTCCATTTTGTTACAGATGTGATTTTCAACAACTTCTCGAAAAACAAAACAAAACAAACCCGCACAGTTCTATTTTCAGATGTTTTCACACACGTCACTAACGTGTTTGTAAGAGTTTGACACTGTTTTGCACAGATTAGGTTGTGGACAAACTGTTGTGTAATATAAACTGTATGTGATGAGAAAAACAGTCTTGTTGTTGTGACTAATGAAATGGCATGGATTGTTTTTAATGGATTTGTTTTCTGAGAGACTTTTACAGACATATAAAAACAACTCAAAGAACTTATTCGGAAAGACATGCAGTTGTTTAAGGCAATTTCTGCTCATTATGGACAGTTGTTTAAAAAAAAAAAAAAAAAAAGAAAAGAGAAAAAAAAAGTGCTAAACATTTCGTATATGCCTGTTGCTGTTTTCAAGCCAGTTTTTCATCATTTCATAATTTCTACACAAAACGAAAGTATCCACTGTTGCAGCACTGCCTTCAC
Organism: Chrysomallon squamiferum; assembly: GCA_012295275.1. Classification (NCBI taxonomy): domain Eukaryota; kingdom Metazoa; phylum Mollusca; class Gastropoda; order Neomphalida; family Peltospiridae; genus Chrysomallon; species Chrysomallon squamiferum. Next base: position 31,308,174 of record CM022679.1, read on the forward strand.
AACGTGTATTTGTTAAAGTGGGAATCTAACCGATTCGCTGTCAACTGTGATAAGTAGCTTAGAATGTAGTATAAGAGAACGGAAGTGAACGTTGTGACGTCATCATAATATTATTCATAAATACATTTATGCAGAAATGCTATTCATTATATTTCAACAGTTGGATATTATTTAATTATTAGAATACATTTATGCAAAACGTTATCCTTTTTTTTTTTTTTTAAATCATATATTGATTATTTTTTCATTTTTTATATTATATATATATATATATATATATATATATTAATTTTATGTTGTAGATTAATCCATATGTTTCCTTTCGTTTTATATGTACAACCATTTAAGAAATATATAAGCCTTTAAATAATTATCGAACATATAAACAATATATGAACATAACAAGTTAAGATAAATTTACATACATAATAAATTTTCAGTTTATCTCTTCACAATTAAAACAAAACGATAAAAGTCAAATTTGTTTTCAAGTGCCTTGACTGTTACTGCGCATGCGCTTTCTTCCGTTTCTTTGAGTACCTTATGTTGCTGGTCAACTTTAAATGTACATTGTAAATATTTTATTAACAAAAGTTTTATAAATGCAGTTGCATCATCCGACTTATGCTGAAATCGCAAGACACGGCAAGCTGAATATAATTTTATAAAATTTTATAAAATAATCATGATGGTATCGTACAATATAGAGAGGTTGCAGGATATCATATACAGTGGTTGTATTATTCGATATACAGTGATTGTATAATACGATATATAGTGGTTCCATCATTCGATATACAATGATTGTATAAATACGATATATATTGATTGTATCATACGATATGCAGTGATTGTATAATAAAATGATTATATGATACAATACGTGATTATATCATTATATATACATAATTGTATGATTCTAGATGTCATGGCTATATCATATCAAATACTCATAATGGCAAATGATCTCATACTTCTACTTAACTTCCGTACGTTGTAGATGAAATGGAACAGTACTATATTGTCTGTTTTCTTCAGTTACAAGTTGATAATAATAGTTTTAAAATTATCAAAATAACATTTTGGGGCCAAAATCCTGTACAAGCTATGTGTTACATACGTTCCGACGTATCCTTTGGTTATAAACATTCAATAAATCATTTTTATTACTTTTCTCTTGTCTGTTAGATTTACCTTCGAAGAGATTACTGTTATTAAAATATTCAAAATATAATAATAATAATAATAATAATAATAATAATAATAATAATAATAATAATATATTAAAAAATATGAAACTGCTGTTGGAGATTTCAAGTCTTTCTGAATTTCTGGTGAGAATTAGCACTTAAAGAGTTAATGTTTGGAGCTAACAGTTTAACATTTGGTGTATGATTTATTTTACCTTTGACATTAAACGTCTTGTATTTATTTACCTCTTAAAGGATGAATATGCTCTTTAGGGTGTTAATTCGTTAGTCAAACAATCGATTTTCACAATTTCTACAAGATTAATATTAGGAATGAATAAGAATTTTTTGTCTGTCCATAAGGTGTTAATGCTTACGTCAATATTAGGTTTAGCTGTTCGGTAAATGATTTATTTATATCTCCGAATCTTAGCTCCTGCTTAAAGAATTTATGCTTACTTACTTCAAGAACATTTACTCTGACGATTAGGTAAATGATTATAGAACATAATATCTTCATTCACATTGAGTATCTAATCTTTAAGTTCACGCGTTAATCAGACGTGTAAAGTGAGATAAGACTGTTTATGTGTGAGGCAAAACGACCAGAGCAGTTTTATGAAAAGATTTTTCATCACAAATTTTCTACAGATAAGTTTTTGTATTCAATAGTATTTTTTTATAACATTCCCTTTCATCTACATTGTACATCACATTCAAATAGAGAATAAAACGAATAAAGAAATATATATATTACTATAAAAACTGTGTCAGTTTCTTTTGTTTTTCTTCTTAATAATTTATCTCATTAACAGAAATTGTAGTGATTCAGCTTTATTTTCTTTTGTATCTTTTCTTTGTAGTTTGCTCGTACATTGGTGGATCTGTGAAAAACAGTTTAATAGGATTTTATGCGACAGTTTTTCAAACTGGAGAACAGGCGATTTACATACAGATTTTGTTAAATGAATAAAAGTTCTTGATCATATAAACAGGGAGATTTCCAAATTCCTTGACACCCGCCTCTTGAATCCGCCTCTTTAATGGGTTTTGTTTTCTTTGTTTTGTAATCGCCAGGTTAGCACAAGTGATAAGATTTTTAATTAAGAAAATGAAATGTTCGTGCTGTCGGCAGGTGAAATAACCTATTTATCCAGGAGAATTTTCTTATCTTGAAGCCGGCTTTGAAACAAGAGGTCGGCGATCTAATTAATTCTTTACAACATTAATAAAACTTCAACGCGACAACAGTAATGTATTATTTTCTGTTACATGTCAGCTGTTTAGACCAAGATGTAGTTTAATAGTTATAAATGACTCCAATTAAATTATACGATCCTTCTATTGCAGTATTAATGTTTTATAAAAGAAAGCAGTTTCAGGATTAGTTTTTAGTAACAAAGAATTTCAGCACATGTTTGGGGGGTTTTCTTGTCGTTTTTTTATGACTGAATTTGAAAAATGGATTCGAAAGGTTCAGACTTTAATCTCAAAAGAGAAATTATTGTTTAGTGAAAGACATAGCAGTAACACAAAGATAGAAATGATTATAGTTCGTAGACATAAAGTAGAACCATCGGAGGTGTGGATGATTAACACAGAGACAGAAGATTGTATCTAACAGCTCTATTGGCTAAACAGCTGCAGTGTAGAGAAAGGAATATACAGTCAACACGTACAGCAACACCCAGTACCAAATAACGATAGTGTTCGAATTATGTTACAAGATATATTATGTCTGATTACCGTAACATTATATAAACTCTGTTTGTCTTCCAGGAGTTTTTTCCGGTAAAAATATGCTTTCCGCATTACTGAACTAGCTGTAGAGAGCTTCCTTTACTTCATCGTTCAAATGATTCAGTAATCATCTATAATGATGATATGCATCGTTATATATTTTTAGATATATAATTCATTCTAATATATATGTATATCTAGGCCTTCAGCTTTTAGATTATGCAGATGACATTTTTGTTTACAGTAAACGTTATGAAAGTTTATAAACATATGTCTGTAATTAGACCATGGTTACAATCATATTCAAAGACATTTGTAATTAGTTGTCACAACAATTTACAATTTATGTTATTTTTTATCCATTCTTTGCTCCCCTACAAAAAAAAAAAAAAAATTGTTAACTTAAATTCAGAAACATTTTAATATCTCAAAATAGTAATAATAATACTAATCACACGCACGCACGCACACACACTATACATAAAGGCCAGAATCAATGGAGCAGAAACAGACTGAAGTTGTCTGCATCGAATATCAAGATCTAACTGACCAAAATAAAATAAAAATGAAATAAAAAATAAAATAAAATAAAAACAAAAACAAAAACAACAACAAAAAATTAAAAAAAATTAAAAATAAATAAATAAATAAAATAAAATAAAAACTACACAAAACAAACCACAACGGTAATTGAAAAATAAAAAGGAAAAAAAAATAAAAAAAGGAACGAAGGAAGTGAGAAAAAAAAGAAAAATTTCTACAAGTATACAATTAACCGTTAAAGCCCTCACAAACGACTCAAGAGAAAAAAACAACATCTACACATGTTTCGTATTGTCGCGGTATGCAGCTTTTCAAGTGTCAAACGCTACGTTGTTTCTGCCAACAACGGTAACAATAATGAAAACAAGTTTGTTGCGGATTCTCCTTTGTGAAAGCTTTCAAAGCAAATAGCTTTCGATTATTTTCAACAAAGCAGTAACTATTTAACGTAGGTGCCCCCAATTCCTAGACATAAATTATCATAGCTCTGCATTCCCCTGTCATACGTTCAGTGCGCTGCTAACCCTCAGTCTCTCTCTGACGTATATTCCCTGCGTCATATCTAACCTGTTACAGTAGTCTGATTCTTTTCCATCTTGCAAAATATTCCCTGTACATCATTCTTTTTGACAATATACATCACGAGAAACATAAGCCACACCGCCTGTACCCTTTGCCGTATTATATGCTATATATTCCCTGTGTTATACATAGCTTGCGATATATTCCCTGTTATATATTGCTATGTGACTCACACTCACGTATTCATATTCAGTATTATTAATTATCTATATTAGTTATTCTCAGTGGGGCCTATGGGTGTCACCGGCACATTTGAAGGGAGACACACAGTCTGATGAGAAGAGGATTCTAGTCATACTGTACTCTGTGTCTGAAAACAGCTCGTATAAAGGCATGGCAAAGAAAAGGTTGAGAATAACGATCTGTATCACATATTATATCCTGAAACACATACATTACCTGGATAAACACATATCTTGTTATAAATTCCTTATCAGTAATTCCCTCTGATTATATCTCCCACTTAAAGGTAAAGAAAGATGGTCAAAAAAAAAATAATAAAATAATACTAAAACAAGAAATTTGTAGAAGTTTATACGGCTCTCAGTTATAATGTGACATTGTTCTGCCTTATTCTTCTTGTGCGGTCCTGTGCCAGAAGTCAGAAGCATTTTGTAAGGCAATGACATATGCTGTTAAATCGCCCATTTCAGAAATATTCATATGTTTATTGTCTGTTGTGGAAAGGTGCAATGTCAAAAAAAAAAAAAAAAAAAAAAAAGAAGTAGAAAAAAAAAAGAACACGTATTTTATTTCCTTCGGTTGACAAAGCTTCTAAGGTGATGTGACAATGCATAACATGACTTTTAAAGGCTGACCTGTCAATCAGTGTTCACGTGATTACTCAAGCAAAGTTAGCCTCTTTGAACTGAGCCGCGTTGTGGTACATGAAATGTAATATGGTTTCTCGATCTTGAAAATAAACATTTTAACACACACTTACTTCCCTCTTATTCTCTCTTTCTTTCTTTGTTTTTTACTTTTCTTCTTTTGTTCCCTTCTAACCATTTCTTTCTCTTTTCGTTTTGTTTCCTCTCTCATTCACATTTTCTCTTTTATTCCTTCCTTTTCTTTACCTAACTTCTTCCGCTTTCTCTTACTTTTTTTCTGTTTCTCTCTCATTTCAGTAATTCTATTCTTTATTTTTCTTTCTTTTCTTCCTTGTTTGTTTCTTTGTTTCTTTTTTCTTTTTTATTTCTTTCGATCTGTCTATTCATCTGTTTCCCTCTGCCTCACTTTCTCCTTTTTTTTTTCTTTTCCAATCGTTTTCAGTTTCTCTTTAACTCCTTCAATCTGCGATTTTTTTTTTTTTTTTTTTTTTTTTCTGGAAGGTAAATTTATACCTGCAGTATATGAAATGACGAGAAAACAGCCGCTAACTTTGTTGAGCAGTAAGTCAAGATGACTCATACTCGTCTAGACTTGTAAACAATGTGATACCTTTATCTCAGATCAAACAGTGCAACGAATGTTTCAGACTGTTGTTTAGGCGAAGACTGTAACTAAATGAAATAAGTCGTAATAATTAAGCTATTTAACAGCAGGCAGAAAAGACCAGACACAAAGAAATGAGGAAGAAAGAGAAGAGGTGAAAGCGGTGAAAGTAATAAATAAATATATATATATATATAGATAAATACATAGAGAGAGAGAGAGAGAGAGAGAGAGAGAGAGAGAGAGAGAGAGAGAGAGAGAGAGAGAGAGAGAGAGAGAGAGAGAGAGAGTATAAGGCAGAGACATTAAAAAAGACCAAAGTGTGTTTGAGAGAGAGAGAGTGTGTGTGTGTGTGTGTGTGTGTGTGTGTGTGTGTGTGTGTGTGTGTGTGTGTGTGTGTGTGTGTGTGTGTGTGTGTGTGGGTGATGTAGAGTAGTAGAGCTAAAAACGAACAAAAGAGAGAAAGAAAAAGAAAGCGGAAAAAGTAAGACAGGCAGAAAGAAACAGAGACAAAGACACACACACACACACATACACAAACACACACAGACAAACAGAGAGAAGCCTGCAGAAACAGTTAGGGAGAGAAAGAGAGTATAAGGCAAAGACATTAAAAAAAGACAAAATGTGTGTGTGTGTGTGTGAGAGAGAGAGAGAGAGAGAGAAGAATGTAATGTGTTGATTTGTATAACAAATAGAAAGGGAGGTAAATAAAAACAATGAGAAAGAGAAAAAGTAGACATGAAAGAAATACAGACAAAGACAAAAATAGAAAATCTTAGAGAAAGAGAAATCAGAGAAGAGCGAATGAGAGAGAAGCAGAATGAGAAGATCTGGATCAGCAGAAATCTGTGAAATGATTTATGTCTGTACTTTGTATGTCTGCATTCTATGCTGTCTGCAATCCTGTGTGTATTTAGATACAATGAATTGAACAGTTTATACTCAGTGCATTCTGTATTTATTGTGTTGTGTTGTATTGTACTGTGTTACACGGTTTGTTTCGCATGTTGTGTGTTGTGCTGTATGATGAATTTTTGTGTTGTATTTTATTGTATCGTATCGTATCTGTATTATAGTGTATACTGTATTTTTTTTGTACTGTATTGTTTGTATCGTATTGTATTATAACGTTTTATATGTTTTTGGTATTGTATGTATTTTTTAATTTTGTATTGTTTTTTTTATTATTATAATGTGTCGTGTCGAACGTATTGCTTTATACGTGGTGTGTTGTGTTGTGCTGTAACGAATATTATATATGTTTTTCCTTTATTCCTTTTTTCGTTTACTGTACCTAAATTCATATTACTTGTTCATTCATTCATTCATTCATTCATAGTTGTTTATTTTATTTATTAATTATTATTTTACTGTAATGATTCTGAGATCTCACAAAAGACACTGAAACAATACAAGCTCTCCCTTCTAACAAACTAACACTTTAACCAGATATCAGTATTTCAAATGAATTTCTGATCACTATGATACATCCACCGGTCACCTAAATTTTACACACAAGACAAAATCTGCCGCAACTACCAGTGGGTCTCAAACAGACGCAAAACAGTATTTTTTGACAGAAATGCAATTTTGATAAGTCAGATGCGATTATTCCGTCGTACGTCTTACCTACCTACCTATTGATGTGATGTAGGTATTCACCTCATCTCACCTGTGTTGAGAACTGCACAAAAAGGTGGACGATTTTCCCACGCGCTGACACAGAGGCAGGAATGTTGTGTAATTGAAAGAAGATACGGATGAAAGGTGGACTATTATTGCGAGATGAGAGTTGGGTATTTTTATGACAAGGTGACTCACGGCTGTGCGGGTAGGTGTGTTGTTGGACAGATAATGCAAGACGCTGGCGGAATGACGTCAGCAAATAAAATAATTTAAACGTAATGTAAAAATTTGGTCGCTATGGTTGTTGCGGGTTATCGTTTCAAATTTCAACGATCGTGTTTCTCTGTTTTTCTGTGTCTTTCTTTTCTCTAACCCTCTCTGTCTTTGTCTCTGACTCTGTATATATATCTATCTCTCTCTGTCTGTCTCTCTCTCTCTATCTATTTATCTATTTCTCTCTCTCTCTTGCATTTTACGACTTTTTTCATTTGTTTTCTTTTCCTCTCTCATTTATTTATTTATATATTCTCTGATCTCTTTCTTTCCTGCTCTCTTTCTTATTATCTCAGATATATCAATTTTCTTCATCAACCTAAGACATTTTTTTTCCTTTTTGCTACTTCCATAGATTTTTATATAAAAGCATTCACGGTTAAACACACACGACTGGTCATCCAGTAACGTGTAATTTAAACTCAGTAAAATTTAAGTACACCTACATACACAAACAACTAACACAGGAAAATACACGCTGTTTTCACACGTATGTTTCAAAAAGAAAGGAAAACTAAACCATACAGACCTATTCAAGCATACATTTACAAATATAGACATTCAGTACTTATATAATACATACATACATACATACATACATACATACTATATACATATATTAATAGATGTATATATGTATTTATGTATGTGTTTATGAAAGTGTATATGTAGGTATGTATGTATTATATAAGTACTGAATGTCTGTATTTGTAAATGTATGCTTGAATAGGTCTGAATGTTGTTTTTGAAAAAAAATGTCGGAGGTTGACGAAGAAAATTGATATATCTGAGATAATAAGAAAGAGAGCAGGAAAGAAAAAGATCAGAAATATATAAATAAATAAATGAGAGAGAAAAAGAAGACAAATGAAAAAAGTCGTAAAATGCAAAAGCGTTAGAGAGAGAGATACACAACACACACACACACACACAAACATACATACATACATACATACATGTATAAGTAATACATAAATATATACATACATCCATCCACATATACACACATACACACACATATACATACATACATACATTATACATACATACATACATACATATATACATGTATAAGTAATACATAAATATATACAAACATCCATCCACGTAAACACACATGCACACACATACACACATACATACATACATACATACATAATACATAAATACATTCATACACATACACACACACCTGCATCCACACATTCATTGATCTTTTTTATAGTAACAACCAAAGGAACTAAAATAACCAGAATTTCATTGCTTTATCACTTTATAAAGTAGTTTATTACAGATAAAGAGTTATGACAAGCATGAAAAGTATACCGCTTTTTTGATGTTATGGAATACACCTATAAATGTTTATAAGTAGATACTTTTCTAAGGATAAAACGCACTTTGAAGTAAGTAGGATTATCAACGATTAAATGAAACGATTAGCTTAATAAGTTACTTCCGTATCACCTGTTCAGCTCTCATGATTACAAAGTCAAAGATAAAACAAACATTTATGCAAGATCATTTCTTGAAATACTTCACTGTATTTGATATTTATAGCATCATATTTATAGCATCATCTATAGTAGCAACAGTAGTAATAGTAGTAGTAATGGTGGTGGTGGTGGTGGTAGTAGTAGTAGTAGTAGTAGTAGTAGTAGTAGTAGTAGTAGTAGTAGTAGTAGTAGTAGTAGTAGTGGTAGTAATATTACTGCTATTGTTGTTGTTATTATTATTATTATTATTATTATTATTATAGTGATGCTGGTATTAGTAGCAGCAATAATAGCAGTAGTAGTAACAACAACAACAACATTATTTCCGGCATTCTGTTCAGTTTATCTCACGCAATTTCGTTTTTTTTATTTTATTTTAAGATTTTTTTTTTTTTTTTTTTTGATGTTGTTGTTGTATGTAGTACAGATATAATTTGTATAGTGTGTGTCTGGTACATATGTGTCTACATGTCTATATATATGTGTGTATGTGTCTGTGTCTGTGGGAGTATATTTGTGTATATGTGTGTGTGTCTGTCTATATATCTGCGTAAAACTTTGTGTCTACCCTTGTTTGAACTCACTCAGTACAATAATCATTTAACTTTGTTACTGTTATTGCATTCATCCTGTACAATGATTTAATTAAGTTTGTCGAGTGCATCTAATTAAATCACTTCTTGACTCAACCTAGAGAAGAAAATACTTTTTTTTAAATTTAGTTACATTACATTGTAATATCATTTTGTTTCTTGTTGTTTTTCTTGTTTACATTTTTCCTCGATGATTAATCTTGAAATAGTAAACACTTTAAAATATATATATATATATAAAAATAATAATAATAATAAAGTGAAATAAAAACATTTCCAACAATGATGTTAGGACCTAACGTGTATTTAATAATGATTGTATTTCATTTAACGACTTGTGACCACATCAAGTGACAGAAAGTTTACGTTGTAAAGAGCAATAAAAGAGGAATAAACGTCATTCGCAAATCCTATAAAAATCAAATGAATTTAATTGATAGCGTTACTACAAACAAGTACCTCTCTTGTGGTATTTATTTAAGGACTGCCTTCGGTTGAAAAGTCTTTGTGATAAATAACGATATGGCCATATAAGGTTTCACATTTGCATATTTAATACTTAAGTGACATTCTTCGATAGAGCTGAACATTTTTTTTATGACTTTGAGTGTGTGTGAATGTGTGTGTTACAGAATGTGTGTATATGTATGCGCTTGTGATAAAGATAAAAGGATTTGAAAAAGATTTAAAAAAAACAAAACAAACAACAACAACAAAAAGAAACAACAAAAAATTAACTAAAATTTAGAATACGAGATTACATATCTTTATATATACCAACATACATACACATGCATGCATTCATACACATATACACGCATACACTCATCCATACTTCCATACATCCATACATACAGACACATTGACACATAGACACATTTACACATATACATACATAAATACACACGTACACACATACACTCATCCATACATCCATACAAACATACACACATACACACATACACACATACACAGGCACATATATGCATACAGAAATAACATTTCATCATGCCAGCATGCATATCACGGATTAGCTGTTCTACAGTTCCAGGTTTACCACAAAAAAATAACAAAAGACAAAGAACAGCATGCTTCGGAGTGTGGGCGAATGGGTGCCATACGTTCGAATCTCGTCAGCGGCATCTGACGGTTTTTGTGAAGTCGTGATTGGCTTTGTCCTCCTGCGCCGGTGCGTTCCCGAATATTGTCCAGCTATAGAGTCTAATCTGACGTACATAAGACAGAGAACAATCAGATCCTAGAATACATACATACATGCTTATAAATGCATACACACACACTTACATTCATGCATACATACATAACATGTCATCACGCCAGCATGCATGTCGAGGATTAGCTGTTCTGCACCGAGCTGTGATGACAACTCACAGCGTGTAACTGACCACACTGAAATTAACTGATAACACACCACTGACTGACTTGTGCTGCAGCTATCTGTGACAAAACCAGATAAACCAGCAATGGACAGGGTATTTTGATTTTTATCTCCGCTCTATATATTGACAATGTTTTACGAGCAATTGACTGTTTTGTTGCAAACTGATAGCGTTTTACATGCAATTAACTTACTTTTTAGCAGTGATCTGTGACACAAAAATTGATAAACAGGAGCGAGATAATGTTGCTTTTCTTTTGGTTGCTTTGTTTGTCTAATATTCAGTGACAAAGTCTTATGATCAGTTAGTTGACTGTTTTTATACAAACTGACAGTCGCGTTACGTGCAGCTAACTTACTACTTCTGCAGTGATCTGTGATACAGACTGATAAACCAGAATGCTTATCACTGATTACACTGTCTTCTTTCCATCTCTAACTGTCAGAGTCTTACATCCAGATGACTGGCAGCGTGTAACATGCAGCCAACTGATTTTCAAAAAAAATGATAAACTGTAACGTGCATGCCGAAAGAATGTCTGTTTTGCAGAGAGATGGTCGTAAGCTGATGAACTATTGCGTGCAATGGTCTTCTGTCTTGTTTTCCAGCGAGCTGTGGTGTACCCAGCTTTAAGAGATCACTGAACAAAGTGCAGGGTCGACTGAGATACGATTCAAACACGTTATCAAGTCAAACAGGCCACACGACGTACGATATCTTCCCTGATAAAGTCATCAATTTACCACTGCTCTGCTTCTAGCTGATAACGAGACGTGGTCAGGTGTATGTTTGTGGTGAGGGTGTACGTTTCGTGAATGATGGGTGAGTAATTATGAGCTAGGTGATCTATGCATACATATATACGAATACACATACAGATAAACATGTATAACTTACATGCCACAGACAGGGACATATACTTCATACACAAACAGAACCACATGTAAATAATCCAGACGTCCATAACTACAACAACGACTGTAGTTGTAATAACATATTTTATTTATTTATTTATTTATTTATTTATTTATTTATTTATTTATTTATTTATTGCATTCATTTTATTCTCTTTTTTTTTTTTTTTTTTTTTTTTTTTTTTTTCATAAGATGTTATTCAGGAAAACATAAAATATAACAAAACTAGAAAGTAAATAAATAAAGGAACACAGTCGTCTTATTTCTCTCTATTCTTCAAATTTTCTCACGAGTTTGAGAAAAAAGAACCGTTATTTTTCTTGTGTGTCTAAATTTATCCTAAGGGTATTACGACGTTATCTATGACGTAACAAACAATCTGTTGTCGTACACATAGTCGGTGATGATTGGTCAGTGAATGATATAACAGAGTTTACGTCACAATGTGTAACGTATTGGTAATTGTATGGATAATACAAGTGGTTACGTACTGTGACTGTCACTAAATATGGTGTATGATGGATACAGAACTATAAATGACGCAGATTAGTGCCTGACTGCGGCCTAATTACACACCTGTAGCGCACGTTTTCCTCCGCCTTCCGGCTATCAACAGTTGACACGAATATAATACGCAATGTTAGGAAGAGCCTTTGAGTGATTATTCTTTCATTTATTTATTTATTTATTTATTTATTTATATACGTACTTATTTACTAATAAAAGATTTCGAGTAAATTTAAGAGAAAGCAGCATTAATCAGGGTTAGTTTTAATGTTATTACTTTTGTAATAATACCAACAACAACAACAACGACAACGACAATAATGACGGAGTTGATGTATTTTCTCATAAGACAAGTAAAAAAAAAAAAAAAAAAAAAAAACCAACACAATTTCAAAAATTCCTACTGAACAAAAATCAACCCCACCCCTGATAAAAATAAAATGTTCTCTTAACATTTCATCTACATGAGTAAGAAGAAAATATCTTATAGTTACTTGTGACATTCTGCAGCAAATTATAATTCAAAACTACTCGTGCTGTTGCATGCACCGCTGCACGTACACGATGAAGAAACACGAAATGTCCCGTTGTCACGTGACTTATGCACAAACCGTTATTATTAATGACAGATGGAATGTCTTAAAGGAAAACGCCTGAAACAGGAAGAAGGAAATAAAATGTAAAGAAGTTTAGAGAAGAACGAAATAAAGGAAGGCTTTTATTTTTCTTCTTCATTTCTTAAGCGATATACAGCTGCATTACAAAAGACGGTGTCAGATGTTATTAAAAGAAAAGATTGTTTTTGTTTGTACAAATGAGGAAATGATACACACATACATACATACTTCTATTTATTTATTTATTTATTCACACACATATACATACACACACAACACACATATATACATTTATATTTATTTATTTGCATACAGACACAAAAATAGACACACACACACACACACACACACACACACACATATATCCATCCTAGTTAATCCTGTTAAAATAGAAAAGATATTTAACGTCAGACAGAAAGAAAAGAAAAAAGATATAGTAATTGTAAGAGATGACTGAAAGAGATAAAGAAACACACTGAAAGAGAGACAGACGGACAGACACAGAGAGAAAGATTCACAGAGGTGTTTGCGTGTGTTTTGTGTATGTGCATGTGTGCGTTTTATAGTAATATCTTTATGATATGTTTATCCACCAATTTAAGCTTCTCAAAACACCGTGTTATTTAATTTTGTTCCCACATTTTATTTTTCTACCAGAATGTACTTGCATTCAATTGTATTTGACCAAAAAGTGTCTTCAAACAAGAGTAACCGAATTACCGTTACAGTGTATGTGTGAAAGGAAATCAACTACAGGAAAAATCTTATTGGTTTTTACAGTAAATGTTCGACTCACAATAGGCGTGTTTGTATGTGTTCAGGCTACCTCCGTCCTTCAGCAGTTCCCTTTGTTTCTGGCAGAAAATACATAAAGAAGAATACATTATTGTCATATTTATATTTCGGGTAACCAGAACAATATGTATATATAAAAATGACAATAATGTATTCTTCTTTGAAGAAAGAAAAAAGGTTGACAAAGATCTAATATAGCGGTGTTAATAGGGTTTGCTTTTCTGAGTGTGTGAGTGCCAAAATATAGCCTTTCATATCACCTCTACCTAGAATTATATTTCACACCCTCTGCATGTATGTGTGAATACGGTGGTTGTGTAGACAGGTAGTAAGACTGTTATGGATATAATTATTGGAGTTTGTACGTTTTTTCTCTTTACATAATTACGTACCTATAATAATAAAACAAACTTTAACTGAAGTTAAATAGGTAGCCAGCCCGTTACACTGTCAACATTAACAGATCATCTCCTAATACCATTAAAAAGAAACAGAAGAAGAAAACTATCTCTGACTGATAAAAATTCTCGTTTACGGGCTTTACATCTAAAGCCGTGGATCTACGTATTTATGTATCAGATTTAAGTGTCATCGCACGAGATTACTTGCTTTTTCGCCACGCCAGACAGAGATGCGTTTTGAAAAGCTACGGAATGAGTTCGGCATTAGAAAAGCATTAACATGTCATTCAAATAAATACAGAAATACTGGCGTGTAGTTTACCAGCCAGGAACGAATCCAAAATTTCAGAAAAAAATAAAATAATAATAATAAGCATTGCATACCTCCGTAGTCACACAAAATAATAAATAAATAAATAAATAAATAAATAAATAAATAAATAAATAAATAAATAAATAAATAAATAAATAAGTAAGTAAAATAAATAAATAAATAAATAATTTTTAAACTCGAGGTCCACTTCAGTTATATTGAATATGACGTTCAAGATTATAAAATTACAATTATTTAAAAAAAAAAAAATATATATATATATATTGGTCTGGAATAAAAATGGGGGACGGCGCTATGAGGTGACCTCGCCCCCTCTAGAATCGTCCTTCGAGATCGTAATTATGTTTTGGTACACAAGTAAAGAAGACGTGAGACGCCAGGCTGAAGACGTATCTCTGTCGAATCTAATTAATCACTTCTCCTGTCAAATGTTGGGTTTTTTTCTTAGACGGTTAGGAATGGGAAATTAGGATTTGCGAGAAATAGATATTCTGCTTTTTTTTTTTTCCTATCTACAATTTATTATTATTATTATTATTATTATTATTATTATTATTATTATTATTATTATTATTGTCGTTGTTAGCAGTAGTAATAGTAGTAGCAGTATTTATTTATTTATTTACTTACGTAGCTATATACATACTTACTTACATACACACATACCTACCTACCTATCTTCCTTGCTACATACATACATACATACATATATACATAACTATATATCTATATCTATATATATAGAGAGAGAGATATATATATATGCACACATACATACATGCATACATACACACATACACAGACATAAACAGATAAAAATACATAATTACTGCGACTGTTGATATTTACGTTGTGTTATGAATATTCAGTGAGTACGTACAGGTAAAAGGTCAAAACCAATTAGTGTTTATCAGCTAACATTATCAAAGTAACTAGCGCCGGGGGCGTGGTTTTAAGATATTATCTCTTGAGAACGTAAAGTAAGAAAAATAACATTTACATTGCATGCCACATAAATATATTTCTTTGATTTGCGAATTATCCATCACTTTACTTATTACAGTGGGTAAAAAAAAAAAATATATATATATGTGAGTGAGCAAAAAGACAGGTGCACGAAAACTTTAATGATGTTATTTTTAGTCTTTCCAGGATAAATGAAACAGTATATATGATTACACAAAGATATCTCGCCAATTTTTATATTATTTTTGAACAAACAGCTTAAATTAAAGTTATATATTATCAAAATAATTGTTGGAATATCAGTACTTATTTTATTATTATTATTTTCTTTATCTATAGGAAGGTGCATAATTATAAAATATATTTTGCAGCTAATACTTAAGAGCTGATCATGGAATAGTGGCAGGTCTGATTTCCAATTCAATATCATCATTTAAAAAAACAAAAAACACATTATGCCCTATAGCTAACGATTATTAGTCATCGAATTTTGCAGAGGTATTACAGAAGAAAAAAACAGAATCTGTTTTTATATCTTTGTGTATATGTGTGCATCTATAATAAAAAGAAATGAAAGGATAGAGAAAAAAAAAAAAGATTTAAAAAAATAAAAATAAAAAACAAACAACACACACAAAAATTTAGATACAAGGTTACATCTACCCATCAACACACATACCTACATACAGTCATCGAATTTTGTAATGTCGAATCATTGCTCCTCTATTCGATCAGTAGTGAGAAAATCTTATATTTATTTTCCCTGATGAAGGAAAGAACATACTCAGCATTTACTGCGCTGAACTGAAATACAAACAAGTTTTCACACACACACACACACACACACACACACACACACACACACACACACACACACACATACACACATATATATGGCAGCAGCTAATTTTAGCGTGTCGACTTTCTGTTATTTTTCTGATATTAATAATTGTATATTCACAGCTACGACACTTTATTAACACACAGATAACTGCGTTGTTTTATTCACTGATTTATTTTACTATTTTACTTAGTGCTTTCTTCCACAGTGACACTGGATTAAGAAGCTAACTAGAACAACGTATTATGTCAGTGTCGATTATCTGCCCAAATCACGACTCAAGAAGAGAGATAATTATCACAACACGAAAAAAACTGTTATATTCTAACACAAAACTAACTACTTGTGTAATGGAATCTCTATTTCGTACTCCTTATAGTTTTCCTTCGTTCTGATACCATCTATACCGCTCGTGGTTTAGTGACGTCACTGACGAAGTAATACACGGCTAATTAACCCCCGACATCACGTAATATTATATACGACTACGTCGCTGTGACGTAATATTAATAGCAGAAGGATAATACGAGCGGTAACTAGTGGAAACCGATAATTAACTACCTTCTCTTCAAAAGAGCTCATCGTAATTACATAGCTGTCAGAATTATCCTTCTTGGCGTGCGATGAGACCCAGTAATTTGTTTCACTGAGGTTAATTTTACGAGGTAACAATGTCGACGTTTATAATTACGTGACGATTACGACGACGACGACGGCAAAATTAATACCTGTCAGATAAGAAGCTGTAACATCCGCCAGAGTAGGCCAATTTGGAATAATCGTGTTTATCGTTTGGCTGAATGTCGTGAGAATGTCGTTGATTAATTAGCTGTAAATTAACTGATGATTTTTGTGCAGATAGCGACGAGGTATTTTAGTAACAAGATTAACATTTTAAAATATTAATATAACATGTTAATTTTCATTTACAATTAAATCAATCCTAGTCATTTTTTATTTATTTGACACACCACCATCTTAGTTCATCTGTACTAGCTTTTCTCATTCTCTTTTCATTTTTTTATATCCTTTTCCTTTTTACTTTTTCTCTGTTCTTTATTACTGTATAAAATGGATTAAAGTAAGAAGAAAAAAAGACGATACAATAAACACATATTTCGTTATCCCATTACAAGATAATGTTGACGCTATCAAACATTCATCTGACATGAAAACTAAATGTGTTATCTCAGCCATAAACAAACTCTTTTTTTTTCACAAACCTTTTAACGGGTTTCTCAAGATGCCGCGAAGTGCCACAATACACCTCCCACCCCTAACAGTAAAATCCCCGCACGAAAAAATCAGTGAGGCAAACAGCCGCCATTAAATTTGAGCAGCTGCTCGTAAATACCTAATATTGCCACAAAGAACCATCCATCGGACGCTAAACTCGCTGTGAATGACCATACATTTTATTGTCAGTCCATACCGGACGGGGGTCATCTTACAAAAACCATGTTTTTCTTTCTTAGTTTCTTTTTTCCCTCGTTTTTCTCATAGCTTGGCAACATATCCTTTGTACTAGTAATAATAAAAAAGAGATTTTATTGTCCGCAAGTTTTGGTTCCCGCAATAAAAAAATAATTCATAAATATTAATTTGAATATTTTGACTTGCATCTTCACGGAAAAGGTGTGAGATGTTGAAAGCTCTAAATTAACACTGGCACCTCAAAAACGATTTTGCCTTATAGAGAATTTCCTAAAAAGGATTAACGATAATAGTGAATCATCAACTGTTTCTTCTTCTTCTTCTTCTTCTTCTTCTTCTTCTTCTTCTTCTTCTTCTTCTTCTTCTTCTTCTTCTTCTTCTTCTTCTTCTTATTATTATTATTATTGTTAATATTGTTGTTGTTGTTATTGTTGTTACTACTATTAGTGTTGTTGTTGTAGTAGCAGTTGTTATTTCTTTACTTTTTTACCTTCTTCTTTCCTTCTTTATTTATTTATTCATTCATTTTGTTATTTTGTTTTGTTTGTTTTTTTTTGTATTTTTTGTTTTGTTTTTATTTATTTTGTGTTTTTTTTCTTTCTTTCTTACTTTCATGTACTTTTTTTGTAAAAGATTTATTTTTAATTCTGTAGATATATTATAAGAATTAATTAACAAATGATTCAGAAATTAGTGAATCAAGCCAAAACCATTAACTGAAAATCTTTTGAATGATGAATCAGTGGCGAAAGATATTTCATTTAACTAAGATTAGAGAAAAAATGTCGTGAAAGATATTTTAATATTAATGAATTATTTGCTACGATTTAGTGAATAGAGATTTAATAAATATATAACAGAATCAAATAGCATCATAACACTTTACAATTATCGAGACAGTGTTTGAAAATAATTATGACCGTAGTAAACGGTAAATAATTTTACTACTTCCCCATGTCCTTTTAACAGAACAATAATCCCAGCATCTGGAGGGTAGTAGGTGGGTGTGGTAGGCGTTCCCGTTTCCCACTAGCGGGCGATCACTTTCGTATCTTTATTTCTTTTAAAGCGTTTACGGTGTTTACTATAAATGAAACCCATGTGAATAAAGCCCCAGCTGATATGTCCTGATTATTTATCACCGCCTTGAAGTGAAAGATAAGAAATAAAATGTTCACTTAAAAGAACATTGACGTCCAGTGAATGCACCTAAAATAAATTATTTATTGTTGCTACCGTGCTAAGTATTCGTTTTAAAAGTAATATTTTTATTTATGTTTGTTAAGGTATTACAGAACGATATTTTAAGTGAAAAAAAATGGTAAAAATATAAGATAAACCAATTAATTCCTTTATTTTAATGTTCTCAACAGAAAAGCCTTAGCATCAGTAACGTAAAAATGTGACTTAATATTAATAATAGGCGTGTCTGGGCGTGTCTTATTTTAAGTGTGTCTGCGCATGCACGTTAACTAACCCACTAACATCATTATTTATTTTCTCACTACTGCTGAAGTTATTAAAAATATAATTATTTACAGCTACTACAACTATTGCAACAACAAATATTATTATCATCATTATCATTATCATCATCATTATTATTATTATTATATAATAGTAGTAGTAGTAGTAGTAGTAGTAGTAGTAGTAGTAGTAACGGTAGTAGTAGTAGTAACGGTAGTAGTAGTAGTAGTAGTAGTAGTAGTAGTAGTAGTAGTAGTAGTAGTAGTAGTAGTAGTAGTAGTAGTAGTAGTAGTAGTAGTAGTAGTAGTAGTAGGAGTAGTAGTAGTAATATTATTATTATTTTCTATTATTATCAGTTACATCTTACAGGTAAAAAAAGAAAAAAGTATATAACAAAACACAAAAGATTGAAAGAAACATTTTGATATTCTCATCACACAGACAGATATATGTCTTAGCTGCTTGTCACACTTGATTTATTTCATTATCATTGTAGTTAGTCGACACGACTGAACGATTTCGCAGCCAATTAAACATCTGCGGACAAGTGGATGTCGTGGCAAGTGACAACGAAGAGGGGGTCAACGAGGGGATGTCACGATGTCGCACACTGGTGGGGACGTTGACGTTGTCACGCCTATTTGTGATGTTGACGTCAAATTAAATTAATTACGAGTATCTCAGGCAAAGGGAAGACGAAAACGAGGTCAGCTAAATGTCGTCTGACAAAGAGTGAACTTTCTAATGCTCGTCTCTTTGTCAATATCTCTCACTGCCCCCCGTTTATGGATTTCTGACAGAAGTGATGGAATCCAGTGGTGCTCATAATAATCTCAGTTTCCAGCATTTCGTGTTTATTCTTTTCTTTTCTTTTCTTTTCTTTTCTTTTCTTTTCTTTTCTTTTTATGGATCTGTTAATATTTATCCCTTGAATTTTCGTTTCTTTATCTTTTTTTCATTCTTACTGAGATCCGTTATTTGTTAATCTTTCTGGGTTCTTTTCCTGCCTAATGTAACAACATTCATACTTAATTTACTAAAAATTTTTTTATTAATTAGACATCTTCAGCATTATTACAACATCATCATTACTATTAACATAATAAGCTCAGAGAGACTGGCGATTTACCGTATTAAGGGAAAGAGAGAGTGATTGAAAGAGACAGAGAGAAACAGCGAGAAATAGGAGAGAGAGAGGGAGAGAGAGAGAGAGAGAGAGAGAGAGAGAGAGAGAGAGAGAGAGAGAGAGAGAGAGAGAGAGAGAGAGAGAGAGAGAGAGAGAGAGAGAGAGAGAGAGAGAGAGAGAGAGAGAGAGAGAGAACGATCTCTAATTCATTAAATGATGGATACTGACAAGAACGTGAAAAAAGCATTAGGGGAACACTAACTGCGAATGATCTTTCGGACAGTCATACTCGAGACGAGAAATTCTATGACTAAAATAAACTTTGGTGCCATCACCTGTTGACTTACTAACCATGACACTATTAACGACAACAGTTTGATATTCTCGTGCTGTGGTTAATCCCTCCTTTCATCAAACCTCACATTTCTCAACAGCTTCAGCGTCGAAATCGTCTGTGGTTATTAACCCCTTGGGGTTTAATAACAATTTTTTTCCATCTTTATATTTACAGCATCTATTGTCATGAATCAAAATTGCTGATTTCAGGGGAGGTAACCTGCTGATTAAGACGCCGTTGTTGAAAACAGTACCAGCTCGGCTTAGAACGTTCTGAATGACACACTACTCACTTCAGTCAGTTAACAAAACAAAATAAAAATTAAGGGTATTAACTCTCTTAGGGTACCATTAATTTCTCGGGTGGATGGTATAGTCGGTGTCCTAAACCACTTAGCCTTGGCACTCCATATCCAAAACAAAAAAAAAAATACAAAAAAAAAAAAAAAAGACAATTATCCCATCTGGTGGGAAGTCTCACATTTTTGTCTCTTTTCGAATCGCGTAGATATTTCTCTGCATGTGTTTTTTTTTTTTCCTTCTCTCTTCAGACTCGGTAATTTACACGAAATAATCGGCTACACGACAATAGGTGTTAGCAACATAAAGACGGTTAAACCCAATACGAAAAAAATGTTTCACAAGACGAAGGCTTTAACAAAATTGTCTTCGCCCCGCCTTTTTGTCTTTGCCGCGGTGGTAATTGCAGTTGTCAAAACATACATTCTGCGTTGTTTATGGTGTTGGTGTGGCTGGTTTGCTCGCCTGTTCCGAGGTAATAACGGGTCACGTTAAAAGTCAAAAAAGTCGTTACAGTCGCGCAGACGTCAACAAACGAAACGGCGAGAAACGTCATCATATATGTCATTAAGGGTTTCTGTTAAAGGAGGTGAAAAGTGAAGCAGACCTAGAGAGATCCACATTTTTCTCAGTGATCCATAACACATATTTCAATAACCTTTACGTGCAAAAAGTAATTATTATTTATTTATTTATTATTATTATTATTATTTTTTATTTTGATTTTTTTTTTTTTCACTGTTTACTTTTATAACTCTGTATTCACAGTAAGACTTCAATTTTGGAAACTCAGAACTGGAGGCAGAACTTTCTAAACTTGGCAGAAATCTCATAGCTGAATCTATGTGTCACCTGTCCCTTTCATAAACCCTGAAAGGATCCTAGTTGGAGATGAAATGAAACACTAACTGAAATCATTTGTAAACTGTGACTATTTAAACTACCTCCACGCACGATATGCACACAAAACAGAAAATAGTTTGAAACATTTTCTTTTTTCTGTCAATTAGTCAGACCAGGTTAAATGAGATGTGTTGCTTTTGTCACCAAAGTGTTGTTGTTATAGTATGCTTAAATGCAAATATGTTTCCAAATGAGTGCTGTTTTTACTTTATTTTATTTTATTTATTATTATTATTATTATTATTATTATTATTATTATTATTATTATTATTATTATTATTATTATTATTATTATTATTTTGTTATAGGCAACCAGACTTTGCTAATGATAAAGTATGACAATAACGTAATAATTCTAGAGCTACAAATGGTGGCTGCGAATTTCATTTCATTCGTTTTAACTAAAGTTTTTCACCTTTAAATTATTATTTGGTAAGAACACGTATTATATGATTTCAACATAATTATTTCCTGTCAGTTATCTTAGTAAAAAGTACAATTTGTATCCCTATTGATAATACTTAGCACCCCCTTAATAGTACCGCTGTGCACTCCTTTTAGCAATTCTGTTCACTCTTAAATACCTATCATGTTTTGGTGTGTGTGTTTTAAAAAAAAAAAACATAAACATACTGGGGTTTATTTAACAGCATAATGTGTCTTCTACAACACTACTGAATTCAAAAGAATGCGAGCTTCACATTACTGGGGTTTTTTCAATCCTGTTCGGTGGGACAAAAATTTTAATCCGTATTTGTATTTCATTTGCATAATACGTGCAAAGTTAAAATACTCGCCAAAATACTTAAGAAAAGTCACTTCTGATGTTATTTGATTCTACATATAATCTATCAGGAATAGTAACTCGTCGGGGAAAAGCTATTGCACCACACAGTGAGCTATTTACATAGATGTATTTTTACTCTGTTAATCGGGTGAGCCGCGGCGCAGTGGAATCGTTCACGTAAACACGTGTAATCCTCTGAGCCTAAAGCAGACTGGATCGCTTCTCGCCGGGGACACTTCGGTCGAACCGGTGAGAAACCACTGTGCTAATTCTATACTCCTTTTTTTTTTTTTTCTTTTTTCTTTACTAATATATAATGTATTTAATAATTTTACACTCACTTATTTTTTCTTTCTTTCTTTTTTTTTTTTTTTTTTAAAATTAATATATAATTTGCTTTATTAATGTTTTAAAAAAAATATATATAATATGTTTATTTACATTTGGTGCATACCATCTCACGGAATGGTTTTTCTGAAGAAAAAAAAAACGCTACTGCAACATTAAAATCAAATGAAATCAAATCAATAACACAAAAGAAAAAGAAAAAAAAAAGAAGAAAGAAGAAGAAGAAAAAAAGAGTTACGTCTGTTACCAAGATTTTTTTATACATCTCCACGTACACCTGACGTTGTCAACGACAAGACAACGACTGCTTCCTTAATCTGTCACTGTCGCTGTTAGCACGTTCCACTACGACGAGCTCGTTACTAATTAAGCGGAAATTAAGCGCAGAAAGTCATGACAGCTGAATGAAATGGGAGGGTGGAGGCGGGGCTCTGACGTAATCTTGTTGTGACGGTTCATTCGGTGTCAGACACGCCCATCTTACTACTCTTAAAAAAAGTCAAACAAAATCTTAAATAATTCAGTAGTTTTAAAACATTTATGGATAGCCCGAAGCGCTATCTGTCTGCAGACAATTGCATAGAGATGATGCCATTATAATGCGATGACGTCATTGTTAGTAAATGACTTCCTGGAGAATAAACTCGTTGTTGTCTAGGCGGTAACCTATGAATATTCATTGCCTATTATGACATAACGGTAACAATAATGTCAATCTACAAATAGCTATTAAAGTTAATCATTCATTCTTTCGTCAGTATTTTATCACTTCCGCGATAATATTTAACATATATTAAGTAGTTAGTCATGTTGGTCCTGTTATTATTATCATCATCATCATCATCATCATCATTATCATTATTATTCTTATTATTTATCTATTTTATTATTTTTGTTGTTGTTCTTATTCTGTTCTGTTACCATTACTCACTTTGTATCCAACTGCAACCAGATTTAACGTTCAGAACAGTGGACTGATTTTTGAAAAAACTACAATTTCACTATTGTGGATGCAAAGAGAGTCAGATGAATGGATGAACGTACGACAACAGAAAGAGAACTAACAAGCGGAACGATAAAAAGATAAACAGCGCTTGTCTTTTATGATAACGATGACGATCATTTTTATTTATTTATTTATTTACATCTTCTTCGTCTTCTCTCTCTCTCTCTCTCTCTCTCTCTCTCTCTCTCTCTCTCTCTCTCTCTCTCTCTCTCTCTCTCTCTCTCTCTCTCTGTGTGTGCTGTGGCTGTTGTTGTTAATGATGCGATACGTTGTTAACATTTTTTTTTTTTTTTTTAGATCTTCTTTTGACATCATTTGTGAAATAGTTCATTGATCCTCTTGTTGAATTTAAAATTAATTTATTTAACTTAATAGAATAAATAATAGATTGTTCCAAATTTATTTTAAAAAAAAAAATAAAAAACAGATAAATGAACAAAATAAAACGAAATGAATAGAAAAAATAAACCCTTATATGGCTCTATTGACCTAATGACCTATTCTAATCGACCTGCGACACTCTCCCGTATAACTGATCACCACAGGAACACAGGGGTCATCTCAAGAGTTGTTTTTCACACACCGACAATGATTGTCTCAAACGGAATCATATCAGCGGTCATCTGTTGAATAAAGCCCTTAATAACTGTTTGTCCAGGGCGCTGGACAGCGGGAAGAAAACGGACACTACTTCTGTCAACATGGCCGACCTAGCGACAAACATATGTCTGTTTTACTACGCCGACGTTCTTTCATCTGCAACGCCCCGTGTTTTATCACCTCATTAGAATGAAAAAGAGCTCGCCAGGGGAATTAATTTAACGACCAAAGCGTAGAATTTAAAGCAAGGAGGGTTGGAAGAAAACGAAATTATTTTTGACAAATGGCGTAGGGTGACAGTATGGTGTAAAGTAAATGTATAATAAACTAACTGTGATGTTTTCTTTGTAGTTTTGTTCTGTTTTTCCTTGACGGGTCCCTTGTCCATTCAAGATGATAAATAACGGGGCACAGTCTCAACGGAGTTTTGCGTACGCTGTCACATAGCCATTTGTATTGAAAAATAGAAGTAAATAAATTCTTACGTAATCTTTTTTTTTTTTTTTTTTTTTTTTTCTGTCTGCTATTAAATTGACTATCAGAACAGATTATAACTGTCAACAGAAAGAAAAAGAAGATAATAATCCTTTTTAATGCGACAGGACTAACATCCCAAGCCACTATTGTTGATATTCCGATTAATCCTAATACTAGTACCAATACTACCACTACTACTACTACTACTACTACTACTACTGCTACTACTACTACTACTACTACTACTACTACTACTACTACTACTAGAATAAATGAGCAATATCTACAAAATAATGAGTAAAAATAATGTCATCCGATTTAAGTGAAGAAATTAAGTTTCAAAAAACAGCATCTGAAATTAATCCACTGAACCATTCTTTTGTCAGAATTTCATCAGTTCCATATATTTATCAATCAGTCTTAGGATAAAATTTGACATAAGTAGTTTGCGATATTTGTCCTGTTGTTATTATTAATATCATCATCATCATCATCATCACTTTATTTATTTATTTATTTATTATTTTTGTTCTTGTTATATAATTATATCATATGTTAAGACTTGTTTTTAATACAGCTTATTATAACGATTTAATTGAATTTTAAAACTAATCCTTTTATAGATACTGCTCGTTTCTCATAGAAGTAGTAGTAGTAGTAGTAATAGTAGTAGCAGCAGCAGTAGCAGCAGTAGTAGTAATAGCAGTAATAGTGTAGTGGTAGTAGTAGTAGTAATAGTATGTAAATATTATAAAATATTTTTTTTTTTTTTAAATTAAAACACTAGATGATTTTATGTAGCCCTCTGTCTAAGTACAAATATATATATACAAATTATAAATAATTTGTTTTTCATTGTATTTTTCCTTCTTTTAATTATTATAATAGTAATAGTAGTATTCAAACACACACTCACACATAGGCATACACATACATATACATACATATGCATACATACAGATACATACAGATACATACATACATACATACGATTACATAATTACTTACCTTAAAGAATAAATTAATATTTAAAGTCACGAAAGTAATCTACAAAGAACAGCTACTTAAATATGTACATGCTGAAACTAATTCTTTCTACTCAATGGAAAAAAATATTGAAAAACTTTCTAAACTCTCTTTTGCATGAGCACACACGTGCGTGAAACACATACAAACAAAACGCATTCAAAAACAGAAAATAAATAAATAAATATATGTGAAACAGAATATCTTCTTTTGAATTGGTTTTTTACTTTGTGTATTATGCTTTGTAAGTGTTGAAACGAAGCGGCGCACGATTGAAGTGCCAGTGTAATTAACTGGTATTTTTCACTGGTACGTGTCTTAACATGTTACGTCACAGTTCAGCGAACAACCAGTCTATGTCGAGATGTTCTGTGCAGAAGAGATCGGTGATAAAGAAGTAAACGTCTTATTTACCAGGTTCATAATTAGTTAAACTGGGTGATGATGAAATCCGCCGTATCACACAATCATCAGATATTCACAGAATTGTTGCCGTGACTATGCTCTGTGATATAAATTATTATTTAAACAAACAATAAAAAAAATGAATACATGATAAAATAATAAATAGA
Source organism: Chrysomallon squamiferum (assembly GCA_012295275.1). NCBI lineage: Eukaryota > Metazoa > Mollusca > Gastropoda > Neomphalida > Peltospiridae > Chrysomallon > Chrysomallon squamiferum. The sequence continues at coordinate 31,334,809 of CM022679.1, forward strand.
AAGTTTAATTTAGGGAAAATTTCATTATTCTTAATTGTTTTTGTTTTGTTTGTTTTTGTTATTTTAATTTTTTTTTTTTAAATAAATAAAAACGTATTGGTAATTTTTTATTTATTCTAAAAAACGTATTGGTTTTATTTACAAAAAAAGAGAAAGAATTTTTTTTTTTTTTGTATCTGCACATCTGTTATATTTCAGCATGACTGTAGAAATTAAGAGAATTTGACTTAAAAATCTAAGACAAGCTTTGGTCCATTTGCATATACTAACATGCTATACATCGTGAGAGAGAGAGAGAGAGAGAGAGAGAGAGAGAGAGAGAGAGAGAGAGAGAGAGAGAGAGAGAGAGAGAGAGAGAGAGAGAGAGAGAGAGAGAGAGAGAGGGGTGGTGTGGCAGAAAGACGGGCGAAATAGAGGCAGTGAAAGAGAGGAGAGAAAAAACTAAATAGAAACAGAAAGAGGGACAGAGAGAAATAAACAGACATACAAAAACCAATGTTCATGATCCGGAAAACAAAAAAAAAAAAATAAATAAATAATAATAATAATAATAATAAATAAATAAATAAATAAATAAATAAATAAATAAATAAATAAAATTCCCCAAACCGTAAAAAAAAAAACCAGCCACCAACGTCACCCTCCAAAAGCTCTTAAAGTATCCCTGATTAACCCCCGCCTTTACAAAGATGTTATTTTTTTATTATTATTATCCGCTAGGTGTCTCCACTTTAGTGAAGCAACAAACTCCGAGCAGATTGTTTGGTTTCACTATTCTAACAACACCGAGCCCATTAATCGTGGAAGCCGTCACTTTTTCGATTTTTCTTGTCACACAAGATGAAGCGATTCGCCAAACTCTGATAAAGAAGGAGGAGAAAAAAGACACTTTCAGCGGCCCCCCGCGCCTAATCACATCGCCAGCGGCTCTCTAATGGCGGCCTAGGCCACCTCGAACCACTTAAAGTGTCCTCTCGCCTTCTGTTAGCCCCGGACAACGGTGATCACATTCAGTGAGTGACCGCGGGGTGTCCAAATTAGTATAATTGGTTAAGAGCCTCATTTAATCCACTGGTCATCATTTTACTAAATATTTTTTTTTTTTTTTTTTTTACTTCTATAGTAACAGGTGATTTTTTTTTTTTTTTTTTTTTTTTTTTTTTTTTTTTTAAATACGAATTCTCACAGTATTAAAAAGAAAAGATAATAATAATAAAAATCACCTTTTAGAATTTATTATTTCTTTCTTTTATTCTTTCATAAATATCTACTATATTTTGTTTAAATATATATATTTTTTTATTAATTATTCTTTTAGTGTTAAGTATTGTTTAATCATTTTTTTTTTTGTTATTTCCATTGATATTTATTTGTTTTCTTTGAATCTTTTTTCCTTCTATTTTCTTTATTATTTATTAACTTTTGATGATGATAATAATAAATAAATAAATAATTTAATAAATAAATAAATAAATAAAAGTTTAAAATTGGCACTTGTAATAAGGATTAATGAATAAAAATAAATAAATCTATATCTATTAAATTTGTGTATCTGCAAACCAAACTAATATTTATTATGGAATCGCTTATAATGCATTTGATTAAAATTAATATAAAAAAGAATTAAAAATGAAAACAAAAATAAATTTGTTGCAAATTAACTGAAATCTGTTATAACAATTTTCGAAAGGAAGCTAAAAATTATAGCAGTTTAAGTTATAAGCAGCCATTTTTTTCATCGTCTTTTTTCTTCATTTTCTGATGATGATGATGATAATGATGATGAAGATGATGATTATTAGTATTATTATTATTATTATTATCGCTGCTTTCAGCAACATGGAAATCTAACACTTATAAAATGTCTGTACAGATTAACGATTGTGCAAAGGAATGGGTTTGATGTAAAGACCAGTCTAGACTTGTGCTGTAAATCTATCCCATGAATTTCCTTTCAACTTTCTTGCATTGCCTTATGGGTCCACAACCTGCAACCAACAGTTCAGAAATATCTACCAAAAGACCTTGACAAGTAACAATATACACATTTCAGACAAAAATCTTTTATTGTTGTGTTTTTTTTGTGGTTTTTTTTAGGTTTTTCTCTGTCAACATCGTTAAGTACTAGGACCGCTACGAACCCGGATCATGCCGCCGTCCTTGTATTTGGCGAGCGACACGTATATTATAAAAAGTTGACATTAACAAGAGATTTTACTTATGTTCTTACTTTCTCTCTACTCGAAAATCTTTTCGACAAGTCTCGCTGATGTAAAGCTCAAACGAACTGAAGAGTTCATGCAGTGCGTTCTAATGGAGAAAGCGTAAAGAGAGTTATCTCCCGCTGCGACTAAGTCAAATCCCCTTGCTGTTTTAATTGCTTGTGACGAACTTCGATAAAACCGATGAAAGTGTAATATTCGACACAGCGGGTTGAAATCTCTCCCCTTCATAACACTTCGTTATTGCATATGCATTTAAAAATATTCACGTGAGAACATTTTCAATAATGTAAACATTTCTTACAGATCTTGGTAGATAAAAGATCAAAGGCGCCGATGGGACATTTCAGCAAATTCAAAGAAAAACGTTTTGGCTAAGTACAGGTGAGAAACCCTTTTTTTTTTTTTTTTTTTTTTTTCAGAAAAATTATAATAATAATAATAATAATAATAATAATAATAATAATAGAATTTTAGCCCTTTTGGCTAATGAAATATATATTATCTCGTTGTTTTATTTCTGTTCTTCAAGTTAAATGGTATATATTTTCTTTCGATGTGAAAACTGAAATGTTTCTACATACTCGATGCATTTTTGTATGTATATATGTTTGTATGTATGTATGTATGTATGTATGTAAATGAAGAGAAAACGAAGTTCAGTGTTGAGAACTAACAACCAAACAGAGCAGATTGTAGAAATGTACACTGATGTCGAAGCTTGTCTTAGATTTGTAAGTCAAATATTTTTAATTCGTACAGTCATCCTGACATAGGTACAGAAAACATGTTTGAAATAATCATATTGCTTTTTATACATAGGAAACAAAGACAGAAACACAGAAATATTCAAACAAAAACTTTTAATAAAGAAGAAAAATTAATACAGGAAATGTCTTATAAAAATGTTTTCTGACAGCAGTTTAAAAAAAAAAAAAAAAAAATAAAAATAAAATAATAATAATTATCTGAACTTATGTAATTGCATAATATTTAAAAATAATGTTTCTTTGAATAATAAGCAAAATCTGCTATGATATTTGATATAACCAACTATAAAGTTATGAGAAGTTTTCATACAGATTTTACAAATATATGAACGTACTGAAACATATTCACAAATCAATCCCAATAAAAAAAAAAAAAAAAAAAATGAACACACAAAATACTTTTCTATGTTTAAAATATAAAGAAATATTAAATAAGATTTTTTTAAATTTTTATTTTTAATTTAATTTTTTTAATTTATGAAACGGGGCAAAAAGACAGAACTAGCGTAAATATAAATGGAAATTCTAGCAAACTTTTAATTTAAAACGCTTGAATGGTTCAAGTTTGTCTATATGTAATAGAAATAACAATTATTTGTGCTATATTATCACAATGTGCTTGTACTGTTAGGTGCTTTAATACTTTATTTTAACACACACTTTTTCACAGGTTTTTTTTTTTTTTTTTTTTTTTTTTTTAAATGATAATAAAACATGACAATACATTATACTCAACCAAAAAAAATAAAATAAAAAATAAAGTATGCATGTTACTTATTTCATAAAAGAAATTATGGAATTAGATAAATCATTAGAAACGGTGTGTCTGCTAATATCACACATTGGGTACGTTGTTTGTTGCCACAGTGGATTGAGACGAAAACAGACTCAAAGCCTCCAGCCTCAGGATGTGTGCTCTAGCCTGGCTCTGATGTAGACTTGACAACACCGTCTTGTGGAATGGATGGTTCCGTTCAGACATTCTGCAGGGATGTTCCTCCACTCCTCATCAAGAACCTGCTCTAGCTGTAGAAGGTCCAGCGTAATGATGTGGACACGTCTCCATAGTTCATCTGACAAGAGTTCTGTGGGTTCTGCTGGCCAAGGCAATACCTCCACACGGTTTGGGATCAGAAAATGCATGGACACACTCTGATAACTTGGCTTGAGCGTTGTCTTCTTGGATATCCGTGTGGGAACGTCGTGTAAAATGTACGGAATTGCGTCAGCAGCAAAACATTTCGTCCAGATACCGAACGCGTGTTGTGTTTCCATTAGTGACGCGAAGATCAGCTAAACCACGTGACACTGCTCACGTCATGACACTCGCCTCCACCGATCTCATAGGAGGTTCTTTATCACAGAAGAGTGCATCTCATCTGCGGTACACGTTGATACGCTCATCACTGACTCTCATATCCTCGCGACTCGTCAATAAAGAGGACGTCTTCTCCACTGGTTTCTTGTTGTTGGTTCGACCAGTGCAAACGGAGTTTGATTATCACGTGCGTCAAAAATAGGTCACCTTGCAGGTCATCATCATATATCTCGATGTTGTAAAGTGTTCGAACGTGTGCACTCGAAGATTCCTTAGTGAAATATCACGTGTTTCAACCCCGAACAGGCTGAGTGGTTTTCGATAATACTAAAATGACATACTAGATAAAATATTCAACATCCATACTTCAGTTTTGGTTGAGTATATTTACAAAAAAATCGTTTTCTCATCTAACCAAATTCAAACAAAAACACGTTATTACGTACTCAAAAAAAAAAAAAAAAAAAAAAAAAAAAAAAAAAAAAAATGTAATTACAGTCACATTTAAAAGTTCGATTTTAAGACTAAAACGATTATAAGTTTCATATAATATACTGAAACACAGTTAAATGTACAATGCTGTTGTTTTAGTCAAGCGATTCTGCTAAGTTCATTGTTTATATTTTATTTATTTATCTTCATACACATCTCTATTTTTATTATTAGTACTGCTGTTAACTTAATTCATTACTACTGTTGTTGTTGTTGTTGAATTATAAATATTTATTTATTTTATTTCATTTTATTTTACTTTATTTTTATTGTTATTTTTATAATCTAAAACCGTTACTGGGTAATTAAACAGACACAATTTATGTATTTTAATTTCTGTAAAGTACACTTACAAATTCTATACTCTAAGTGATACTGGATCAGGGATAAGAGATATCGGATGAGGGATAATGATATCGGATGAGGGATAAGCGATATCGGATGCGGGATAATGATATCGGATGCGGGATAATGATATCGGATCAGATATAAGAGATATCGGATGAGGGATAATGACATCGGATCCGATATAAGAGATATCGGATGAGGGATAATGATATCGGATGCGGGATAAGAGATATCGGATGAGGGATAATGATATCGGATGCGGGATAAGAGATATCGGATGAAGGATAATATTATCGAATCAGGGATAAGAGATATCGGACGAGGGATAAGTGATATCGGATGAGGGACAAGAGATATCGGATGATGGACAAGAGATATTGGATCAGTGATAAGTGATATCGGATAACGGATAAGAGATATCGGATGAGGGATAATGATATTGGATGCGGGATAAGAGATATCGGATGAGGGATAATGATATCGAATAGGGGATAAGTGATATCGGATAATGGATAAGAGATATCGGATAAGGGATAATTGATTTCGAATAGGGGATAAGTGATATTGGATCGGTGATAAGTGATATCGGATAACGGATAAGAGATATCGTATAAGGGATAAGAGATATCGTATAACGGATAAGAGATATCGGATAACGGATAAGAGATATCGGAGGAAGGATAAGTAATTTCGGATCAGGGATAACCGATATCAGATGAAGTATAATGAACCTGTTTTCAAATCAGAAACCCACTGGCCTAATTCTTATCTTACTTCGTACAATTTTCTCAGAAAATGGCTGCCATCTGTATCTGTCGATAATGGGTAGTGAATTGAGTGCGACAGGGGAGCATGCCTTATACCACCAGCCTCCTCCGAAATTGCTGGCACAGTTTTCACCGCCAAGTTGGTCGTTGTCCTTGTCTTTAGTACTGAAAGGAATTCCACTGTAATAACTCATCTCGTCGGCTGCAAAGGAAAGGATAAACCCTGTTTAAAACGCTTCTATCGAACACATGCTTAATTTTTAGTTTATGACAGTGACAATGAAATTTGCAAGTTTAAATTTGCAAGAATGATATTCTGTTGTATAGAGATCACTTTAGGATTTGATCATAATGATGATAACGATGTTATTATAATGATGATAAATACTCTTATCCTCATTTTATGGTAGCAATTGTGATGATGATAATGATGCCATAATTAACAGAAACACGACAAAAAGTAGATTAAAAAAACAAAACAAGAACAAGATGATATTGATATGATGATGATGGTGGTGGTGGTGGTGATGACGCCGCTGCTGTCAATGACGATGGTACGCGAAAAAGATGATGATTATAATGATTATAGGACTATAACTTCGACAACGATGACGTTAAAGTCTTACTCAGATTTCCAGTGATTGGCGAAGAGATCTGCAGTCTGTAGAGATCAGTCGAGTCTGATATGGAGAAACTGTTGTACACTTTGTTTCCTTTTCTACCATTGACATCCTCAACAATAAACTCGATTTTATGTTGCGTCTCTGTTGTTAGTTTGTGAATGTACTTGTTGCCTGAGTCAAATGTGGAAATGATTAGTAACAAATAAAAAAATAAAAATAAAAATAAATAGATAAATAATAATAAAAGTTACTTAATAAATAAACTGCAGATTATTTTATTTATTTATTCGTCAGAAAATAATAACAACATAAATAAGTTGAATAATTAATATATAACTAAATAGATCTATATATATATGACTTACCTAACCAAAATTCTGATCGTAAATTCCCAAATCCATATTCATATTCAGTCCACGATCTGTTGAAATCTGTCGGCAGAGTCCGTTTTTGAATGACCTGATTATACAGATGTTATAAAATTTAATAAATAAATAAATAAAACAATGTGACTTACCAATATTTTATAATGAATGAACTAAGTTTTGTCCATATATATCTCGTTAAGACGTAGTTACCAATTACGTCAGCCCTAATGATATACAACGCGATAAGGCTTATTTACCAAACAGACGTAATGACGTAACATTCATGTACTCCGTGATACCTCATAATCTACGAAATAGTCATATAAACCGCAATAAGGCTTGATTACCAGTTAAGACATAATGATGTGATGTCAATATACCCCGCAAAACGTCATAATTGCGAAACAGTCGCAACGTGTAATATTGATTTACATCTGAATGCAAACGGCGTTACCTTTTATTTACCAACCATTCCTACTAGCGTAATATCGATCAAAAAATTAACAGTACATTTTACCGAACTGTCTGTAGATATAACCTTTAAATATCTAAAATACAAGTCGACAAAAACCGCTGTCCACTTTGTTTTATCGCCCATATGCTGCTGGTGAACTTGCTCAGTTGTAATCTTTGACTAATACAAAATGACACAAAGAGAGCAGCAGGTATGTTGTATATTGGGCTCAGTGTCAGAGACGTATGTACAGACAAATCTAAACTATCCAAAATATTTTACTTGTAACCTTTCTAAATTTTCCATTTATTTGTAAAACATATATGAAAATTTTCCTGTATTGTGTATTTTCTTTTTCATTAAAAGATATTTTTCGGATATTTGTATTTATTAGTGTGTCAGTAAATAATTATATAAAGACAAACCTCATTATATTGCATTTTTTTGCTTGTTTGTAAAGGGATACCCATACATAATATAGTCAAAATAATTGTACTTAACTTCAACAATATAACAATTTAATATTTTCTTACTTACAAGCAAATTACAGCTGGCGTAATAATCTTTGAATGACTTCTTTTTCAGTGAACGTCAAGAATGACCGCTTTTTCTACAACTGTAACAGGTTCACTCCAAATTTTAATCCGAGAGATTCGAGTGTTCGCTTTCGATTCAAACGACTAAATATCAAATTTTATGTTCATCTCACCAATACCTTTTGGAAATATTGCCATTAGAAATTTTAGCAACCAGAAGGCCAGTCTTCATAATATTGTTGAGGGAAAGGGATTTCAATAAGAAATCAAAATATCTTAACCAAATGAAGGAAGGGTCCATAACGTTTTGACCTTAAATTCCGTTATTATGAATAAGGTATTTGAAATTACCTTTATTATGAATCGCATATAACTTGAGGATAAGAATCACAGATAGCATAAGTTTCACTTACCAGCCAACCATCACTGTCATAATAACCTTTGACTAGTGGAAATTGAGCAATATTCAGTCGATAAATTCCCTTAGTGTCTGGCCACACGAAACATTCTGGAGTTGTTGCAGCTGACGATTTTACTGGAAATAATTAATATTTTATTTCATTTAGTTTATCTCTGTGTATGTATATATATATATATGTAAACACACACAGACACACGCAAACATACACACAGACAGAGAGAGAGAGAGAGAGAGAGAGAGAGAGAGAGAGAGAGAGAGAGAGAGAGAGAGAGAGAGAGAGAGAGAGAGAGAGAGAGAGAGAGAGAGAAGGACGCACATTGAGAAGGTAAAAATCAGAGGATGGCAAAATACATTAGAAATTATCGGAAAGTTTTATTTAAAACTTACGAAATCCATCTGTTCCAGTTTGACTTTTCAGCGTCACACAAGACGACGTTGTGTTGTAGAATGAACACGTCTGACTATCCCGGTTGTAGAAAACCGTGGTGCACTGATCACCATACTGTATGTAACACCAGACAGTGCATTCCAACTTCGTGACGCCATTTTTAACAGCAGACGCAAGATCTGTTGAAATCGTATTCGGAAAAAACAGATCTAAATAAAATACTTCGTTACACATTGAGTTGCAAACATATTCTAGCCTTAAAAATGCCAAAACTATCTGCAGATATAGGATTGATAATAATTCCATGACTGTCTGAAATGAACGTACAGTTAGGTAGTATCAGCTTTAGATATATTAAACTAAGCGAAAACAGCAGTTGATCCCTTTCTGATGTTGGGAAGCACTGTTGTACGTTTTAAACACCTCCAGCTAAACAGATTATTACATAAGGGAAATGAAGTAAAGCAAAACATTCTATCCTAAAATAATGGATTATTTATATACTTAAATATTTTAAAGGTTAAAGCAGAATACTTCAATAGCATGAAATACAAATTCTGCGAACTCTACGGCAACTGACTTTCCTATAGTTAATTACGTTACAAATCTCACGAGGTAGCATGTTTCATATGGGCCACTAATTAATTTTGTCTACTGTGTTTGTTATCAACGGTTGTGTAAAAACACGACACAACATTTCACCAAGGTCGTCCTGATCATTTACTTGTTGTAACTGATTACTTATTAATGATTCCAGTTATTAAGGACAGTTTGTAGCCGCGTGTCAATAAGTCATCCCCAGCGTACTTGTTCATGTTTTATTATTCTACAGATAGTCCAGTAACTATTATCATACTCCAGTTAGCAACCAAATATTTCTTATGCACCATCCCATAAAAACTACAAACCACGAGCCACACATCGTAGAAAATGATTATAAAAGAAAATGGCTATGAGAGAGAAAAGATAGTTAAACTACATTGTTCTGAAACTTATGTCATGATAAAACGTGCCATGTTAAATCTTAATCAGTCATTTCATTTTATATATTTATTTATTCATTTATTTATTTATTTATTTTTATTTACCTCGTACATTTGGACAGCTTCCTTATTAAAGTACTTCAAAGAGTAGTCAAGACTGCAAAACAAATATCAATTGCAATATTTTATGAACACAATTTTTATTTTATATGTTACAATTAGTTTGACAAATACTGTTATTTGAACGGGATGTTTAGCTATCCTTCGTCGATATTATTGTGATTAATATTATTTTGCTGTGTTTATTTATAATTATTATTTTTGCGACAACATTCTAAATGTGGTGGAAAATACATGAACGTAGGAGAATTTTCAGTGAACAATATTTTCTTATACCATGTTTGTTTCATGACACAACAGCTAATTTCATTTTATGATTAAACATGGCTGCGTCCACTGATCACCGATGTCTTCAACGTTAAACTCGATTTTATGTTTCGGCTCAGTTCTTACCGAGTTAAAAGATGGGAATAATAAGTAAAAAAAAACAACAAAGAAATCAACAAAGAAACAAATCAGTAAATAAATTATCCTATTTCACTACAACGTGTTAAGATGAAAATCTAATATTCTACGCGGCTGACTGAAGACATATATATTTTTTTCTTTTTCCGTTTGGTTGAATTATTTCTGTTTGTGTCTTTGTTAACGTTCATTGGTGTTTAGTTTTCTTTTCTTGAGAAAATTAAATGTTTCTACTCATGCATACAATATATCTGGATAAGTGTATGTATGAATGCACATATGTATTATACATATACGTACATATTTATCTTAGGATTGAATATTCTCTGTCTGATTAGACTCTGCACATAGACAATATTGAGGAACGCAATGGCACACGAAGACAAAGTTCACTCATGACCTCACAAACCCGTCAGATGCCGCTGATGAGACTCGAACTTATGTAGGTGTGTGTGTGTCTGTGTGTGTGTGTGTGTGTGGGTGGGTGTAAAAACGGCACACAAAAATGAATCAGGACTTCGAAAAGGTAAATTATCATAGAAGTGGACACACTTTTCAAGATATTAATTTTATGATGCAGAAAATGAAACCAAACAACACAAAAATAAATCATTATCCATCGGCATCATTTTACAAACAAGCCAAAATATGCAATACAATGAGTTTTATTATTATTTACTGGCACACACACACACATAGAAATAAATACAAATATCCGAACAATATATTTTAATGAAGAAAAGATACAATACAGGAAAAAATGTTAATTCATCCGAACTTATTTTCATACATATTTTACAAATATATGAATATATGGAAACAATTGCTTATAGAAAAAAAAAATGCAACAAATAAAAATATATTTCTATTTTTAAATATAGAGTTTCGTTAATGAACAGTGCAGAACAATAAAACTATCGTGACAAACACACCATAAATGGAAAATATAGAAAAGTTACAAGTAAAATATTTTGGATAGTTAAGATTTGTCTGTAAAAACGTCACTTACACTGAGCCCAATACACACTATCCCTTCTGCTCTCTCACTGTCATTTTTGTCATAGGTACGTTATTATCAGTCGATATTTTATATTCTTTATTTATTGGTTTTCCGAACGTGTGTTCAGTCATGACGATTCTTTAGTGAAATATCAGGTGTTTGTATGCCTAACAGAAAGCACGTGTTTTGAATATATCTACATATAAACATACTGTTATCTAAGCTAATTAAAACAAAAACATATTAGTTCTTATACTTTAAAAAAAAAAAATACAATAAAAAAACAAAATACAGAAATAAAAATACAACAATTCATAAATAATTACATTCATATCTAAAAAAGGAATAAAACCATTACAATTTTCATATAATATAGTGATACACCTTTACCTGTACAATCCTGTTGTTTTATTTAACCGGTTCTGTTAAGTTCATTGTTCGTTTGTATTTTATTTATTTATTCTTTAACTTCATGCATATATCTGTTTTTCTTATTAGTATTCAGTTAACATAACAAACTTAATTCATTATTGTTGTTGCTGTTAATATTTAAATATTTATTTTGTTTTATTTATGTCATTATTTTTGAAACCTAAAACCATAATTGGGCAATTAAACATACATAATTTAATGTATTTTAATTTCTGTAAATTACACTTCAATAGATCCTAGACATTATTTATGTTCTGTACTCTGAGGATTTCGGATAAGGGATAAGAGATTTCGGATGAAGGATAAGTAATTTCGGATCAGGGGATAACCGATATCAGATAAAGATTAATGAACCTGTTTTCAAATCACAAACCCACTGGCCTAATTCTTATCGTACTTCGTACAATTTTCTCAGAAAATGGCTGCCATCTATATCTGTCGATAATGGGTAGTGAATTGAGTGCCACCCGGGCACATTCCTTATACCACCAGCCTCCTCCGAAAACGCTGGCACAGTTTTCACCTCCAAGTTGGTCGTTGTCCTTGTCTTTAGTACTGAAAGGAAGTCCATTGTGAAAACTCATCTCGTCGGCTGCAAAGGAAAGGATAAACTCTGTTTAAAACGCTTCTATCGAAAACATGTTTAATTTTTAGTTTATGACAGTGACAATGAAATTTGCAAGTTTAAATTTGCAAGAACGATATTCTGTTGTATAGATGACTTTGGGATTTGTTCATAATATGATGATAACGTCGCTATTATAATGATGATAAATACTCTTATCCTCATTTTATGGTAGCAGTGGTGATGATGATATTGATGCCATAATTAACAGAAACACGACTATGATGCAGCCGCTATAAAAAGTAGATAAGAAAACAAGAACAAGATGATATTGATGATGATGATGGTGGTGCTGATGATCTTATTAGCAACGGTGAAGATTTGACGCCCCTGCTGTCAAAGATGATGGTGATGATTATAGGACCATGACTTCGGCAACGATGACGTTAAAGTCTTACTCAGATTTCCAGCGATTGGCGAAGAGATCTGCAGTTTGTAGAAATCAGTCGAGTCTGATATGGAGAAACTGTTGTACACTTTGTTTCCTTTTGTACCACTGACATCCTCAACAATAAACTCGATTTTATGTTGCGTCTCTGTTGTTAGTTTGTGAATGTACTTGTTACCTGAGTCAAACATGAAATTGATTAGTAACAAACAAACAAACAAACAAACAAACAAACCAATAAATAAATAAATAAATAAATAGGTAAATAATTATAAAAGTTACTTAATAAACAAAGTGTAGATTTATTAATTTATTTAGTCATCAAGAAATAAAAAAATACATAGATAAATGAAACAATAAATAAGTATATTAATTAACAGATCTATATATGTGATTTACCTAACCAAAATTCTGATCGTAAACTCCCAAATCCGTTTTTATATTCAATCCACGTTTTGTTGAAATCTGTCGGTGCAGTCCTTCTTTGTATGACCTGATTATAAAGATACCAGGAAATTAAATATATAATGAAATAAAGTCATAAAACGTTATGACCCACTAACATATCGCAATGGTTATTATGAAAAAAGCTGCACTGAAATTGCCTTTAATAAGAATTATATACAACCTAGGATAAGAATCATAGTTCGTATAAGTTTCACTTACCAGCCAACCATCACTGTCATAATAACCTTTGACTAGTGGAAGTTGAGAAATATTCAGTCGATGAATTCCCTCAGTGTCTGGCCACACGAAACATTCTGGAGTTGTTGCAGATGACGATTTTACTGGAAATAATTAATATTTTATTTCATTTAGTTTATCTGTGTGTGTATATATATATATATATATATATATAAACACACACACACACACACAGACACACGCACACAGAGACAAACGCACACACAGAGAGAGAGAGAGAGAGAGAGAGAGAGAGAGAGAGAGAGAGAGAGAGAGAGAGAGAGAGGCACACTGACTGAGAAGGTAAAATCAGAGGATGTCAGATTACAGTAGAACTTATCAGAAAGTTTTATTTAAAACTTACGAAATCCATCTGTTCCAGTTTGACTTTTCAGCGTCACACAAGACGACGTTGTGTTGTAGAATGAACACGTCTGATTATCCCAGTTGTAGAAAACCGTGGTGCACTGATCACCATACTGTCTGTAACACCAGACAGTGCATTCCAACTTCGTGACGCCATTTTTAACAGCAGACGCAAGATCTCTTGAAGTCGAATTTGGAAAAAACAGATTTGATTCAAATATTTTATTACAGATTGCGTTGCAAAGATATTCATGCCTAAGAAATATAAAAGCTATCTGCAGAAATAGGTTTGATAATAATTTCATCTCTGTCTGAAATGATCGTGCGTTTAGGTAGCTATCAGCTTTAGATATATTAAACTGAGTGAAAACAGCAGTTGATCCCTTTCAGATGTTGGGAAGCATTGTTGCACATTTTTAATACCTATACAGATTATTACCGCAACCAACAAAACATGTTACAAAGGGGAATTCACTTTAAGCAAACCATTTTACTATAAAATAATCGATTATTTACACGATCCTAAGGTAAAAGCAGAATACTTCAATAACATAAAATACAAAATTCTGCGAACTCTATGGCAACTGACTTTCCTATAGTTAATTACGTTACAAATCTCACGAGGTAGCATGTTTCATATGGGCCACTAATTAATTTAGTCTACTGTGTTTGTTATCAACGGTTGTGTAAAAACACGACACAACATTTCACCAAGGTCGTCCTGATCATTTACTTGTTGTAACTGATTACTTATTAATGATTCCAGTTATTAAGGACAGTTTGTAGCCGCGTGTCAATAAGTCATCCCCAGCGTACTTGTTCATGTTTTATTATTCTACAGATAGTCCAGTAACTATTATCATACTCCAGTTAGCAACCAAATATTTCTTATGCACCATCCCATAAAAAGTAAACTACAAACCACGAGCCACACATCGTAGAAAATGATTATAAAAGAAAATGGCTATGAGAGAGAAAAGATAGTTAAACTACATTGTTCTGAAACTTATGTCATGATAAAACGTGCCATGTTAAATCTTAATCAGTCATTTCATTTTATATATTTATTTATTCATTTATTTATTTATTTATTTTTATTTACCTCGTACATTTGGACAGCTTCCTTATTAAAGTACTTCAAAGAGTAGTCAAGACTGCAAAACAAATATCAATTGCAATATTTTATGAACACAATTTTTATTTTATATGTTACAATTAGTTTGACAAATACTGTTATTTGAACGGGATGTTTAGCTATCCTTCGTCGATATTATTGTGATTAATATTATTTTGCTGTGTTTATTTATAATTATTATTTTTGCGACAACATTCTAAATGTGGTGGAAAATACATGAACGTAGGAGAATTTTCAGTGAACAATATTTTCTTATACCATGTTTGTTCATGACACAACAGCTAATTTCATTTTATGATTAAACATGGCTGCGTCCACTGATCACCGATGTCTTCAACGTTAAACTCGATTTTATGTTTCGGCTCAGTTCTTACCGAGTTAAAAGATGGGAATAATAAGTAAAAAAACAACAAAGAAATCAACAAAGAAACAAATCAGTAAATAAATTATCCTATTTCACTACAACGTGTTAAGATGAAAATCTAATATTCTACGCGGCTGACTGAAGACATATATATTTTTTTCTTTTTCCGTTTGGTTGAATTATTTCTGTTTGTGTCTTTGTTAACGTTCATTGGTGTTTAGTTTTCTTTTCTTGAGAAAATTAAATGTTTCTACTCATGCATACAATATATCTGGATAAGTGTATGTATGAATGCACATATGTATTATACATATACGTACATATTTATCTTAGGATTGAATATTCTCTGTCTGATTAGACTCTGCACATAGACAATATTGAGGAACGCAATGGCACACGAAGACAAAGTTCACTCATGACCTCACAAACCCGTCAGATGCCGCTGATGAGACTCGAACTTATGTAGGTGTGTGTGTGTCTGTGTGTGTGTGTGTGGGTGGGTAGGTGTAAAAACGGCACACAAAAATGAATCAGGACTTCGAAAAGGTAAATTATCATAGAAGTGGACACACTTTTCAAGATATTAATTTTATGATGCAGAAAATGAAACCAAACAACACAAAAATAAATCATTATCCATCGGCATCATTTTACAAACAAGCCAAAATATGCAATACAATGAGTTTTATTATTATTTACTGGCACACACACACACATAGAAATAAATACAAATATCCGAACAATATATTTTAATGAAGAAAAGATACAATACAGGAAAAAATGTTAATTCATCCGAACTTATTTTCATACATATTTTACAAATATATGAATATATGGAAACAATTGCTTATAGAAAAAAAAAATGCAACAAATAAAAATATATTTCTATTTTTAAAATATAGAGTTTCGTTAATGAACAGTGCAGAACAATAAAACTATCGTGACAAACACACCATAAATGGAAAATATAGAAAAGTTACAAGTAAAATATTTTGGATAGTTAAGATTTGTCTGTAAAAACGTCACTTACACTGAGCCCAATACACACTATCCCTTCTGCTCTCTCACTGTCATTTTTGTCATAGGTACGTTATTATCAGTCGATATTTTATATTCTTTATTTATTGGTTTTCCGAACGTGTGTTCAGTCATGACGATTCTTTAGTGAAATATCAGGTGTTTGTATGCCTAACAGAAAGCACGTGTTTTTGAATATATCTACATATAAACATACTGTTATCTAAGCTAATTAAAACAAAAACATATTAGTTCTTATACTTTAAAAAAAAAAAATACAATAAAAAAACAAAATACAGAAATAAAAATACAACAATTCATAAATAATTACATTCATATCTAAAAAAGGAATAAAACCATTACAATTTTCATATAATATAGTGATACACCTTTACCTGTACAATCCTGTTGTTTTATTTAACCGGTTCTGTTAAGTTCATTGTTCGTTTGTATTTTATTTATTTATTCTTTAACTTCATGCATATATCTGTTTTTCTTATTAGTATTCAGTTAACATAACAAACTTAATTCATTATTGTTGTTGCTGTTAATATTTAAATATTTATTTTGTTTTATTTATGTCATTATTTTTGAAACCTAAAACCATAATTGGGCAATTAAACATACATAATTTAATGTATTTTAATTTCTGTAAATTACACTTCAATAGATCCTAGACATTATTTATGTTCTGTACTCTGAGGATTTCGGATAAGGGATAAGAGATTTCGGATGAAGGATAAGTAATTTCGGATCAGGGGATAACCGATATCAGATAAAGATTAATGAACCTGTTTTCAAATCACAAACCCACTGGCCTAATTCTTATCGTACTTCGTACAATTTTCTCAGAAAATGGGCTGCCATCTATATCTGTCGATAATGGGTAGTGAATTGAGTGCCACCCGGGCACATTCCTTATACCACCAGCCTCCTCCGAAAACGCTGGCACAGTTTTCACCTCCAAGTTGGTCGTTGTCCTTGTCTTTAGTACTGAAAGGAAGTCCATTGTGAAAACTCATCTCGTCGGCTGCAAAGGAAAGGATAAACTCTGTTTAAAACGCTTCTATCGAAAACATGTTTAATTTTTAGTTTATGACAGTGACAATGAAATTTGCAAGTTTAAATTTGCAAGAACGATATTCTGTTGTATAGATGACTTTGGGATTTGTTCATAATATGATGATAACGTCGCTATTATAATGATGATAAATACTCTTATCCTCATTTTATGGTAGCAGTGGTGATGATGATATTGATGCCATAATTAACAGAAACACGACTATGATGCAGCCGCTATAAAAAGTAGATAAGAAAACAAGAACAAGATGATATTGATGATGATGATGGTGGTGCTGATGATCTTATTAGCAACGGTGAAGATTTGACGCCCCTGCTGTCAAAGATGATGGTGATGATTATAGGACCATGACTTCGGCAACGATGACGTTAAAGTCTTACTCAGATTTCCAGCGATTGGCGAAGAGATCTGCAGTTTGTAGAAATCAGTCGAGTCTGATATGGAGAAACTGTTGTACACTTTGTTTCCTTTTGTACCACTGACATCCTCAACAATAAACTCGATTTTTATGTTGCGTCTCTGTTGTTAGTTTGTGAATGTACTTGTTACCTGAGTCAAACATGAAATTGATTAGTAACAAACAAACAAACAAACAAACAAACAAACCAATAAATAAATAAATAAATAAATAGGTAAATAATTATAAAAGTTACTTAATAAACAAAGTGTAGATTTATTAATTTATTTAGTCATCAAGAAATAAAAAAAATACATAGATAAATGAAACAATAAATAAGTATATTAATTAACAGATCTATATATGTGATTTACCTAACCAAAATTCTGATCGTAAACTCCCAAATCCGTTTTTATATTCAATCCACGTTTTGTTGAAATCTGTCGGTGCAGTCCTTCTTTGTATGACCTGATTATAAAGATACCAGGAAATTAAATATATAATGAAATAAAGTCATAAAACGTTATGACCCACTAACATATCGCAATGGTTATTATGAAAAAAGCTGCACTGAAATTGCCTTTAATAAGAATTATAT
The DNA here is from genome assembly GCA_012295275.1 of Chrysomallon squamiferum. Classification (NCBI taxonomy): domain Eukaryota; kingdom Metazoa; phylum Mollusca; class Gastropoda; order Neomphalida; family Peltospiridae; genus Chrysomallon; species Chrysomallon squamiferum. The sequence continues at coordinate 31,353,111 of CM022679.1, forward strand.
ACAACCTAGGATAAGAATCATAGTTCGTATAAGTTTCACTTACCAGCCAACCATCACTGTCATAATAACCTTTGACTAGTGGAAGTTGAGAAATATTCAGTCGATGAATTCCCTCAGTGTCTGGCCACACGAAACATTCTGGAGTTGTTGCAGATGACGATTTTACTGGAAATAATTAATATTTTATTTCATTTAGTTTATCTGTGTGTGTATATATATATATATATATATATGTAAACACACACACACACACACAGACACACGCACACAGAGACAAACGCACACACAGAGAGAGAGAGAGAGAGAGAGAGAGAGAGAGAGAGAGAGAGAGAGAGAGAGAGAGGCACACTGACTGAGAAGGTAAAATCAGAGGATGTCAGATTACAGTAGAACTTATCAGAAAGTTTTATTTAAAACTTACGAAATCCATCTGTTCCAGTTTGACTTTTCAGCGTCACACAAGACGACGTTGTGTTGTAGAATGAACACGTCTGATTATCCCAGTTGTAGAAAACCGTGGTGCACTGATCACCATACTGTCTGTAACACCAGACAGTGCATTCCAACTTCGTGACGCCATTTTTAACAGCAGACGCAAGATCTCTTGAAGTCGAATTTGGAAAAAACAGATTTGATTCAAATATTTTATTACAGATTGCGTTGCAAAGATATTCATGCCTAAGAAATATAAAAGCTATCTGCAGAAATAGGTTTGATAATAATTTCATCTCTGTCTGAAATGATCGTGCGTTTAGGTAGCTATCAGCTTTAGATATATTAAACTGAGTGAAAACAGCAGTTGATCCCTTTCAGATGTTGGGAAGCATTGTTGCACATTTTTAATACCTATACAGATTATTACCGCAACCAACAAAACATGTTACAAAGGGGAATTCACTTTAAGCAAACCATTTTACTATAAAATAATCGATTATTTACACGATCCTAAGGTAAAAGCAGAATACTTCAATAACATAAAATACAAAATTCTGCGAACTCTATGGCAACTGACTTTCCTATAGTTAATTACGTTACAAATCTCACGAGGTAGCATGTTTCATATGGGCCACTAATTAATTTAGTCTACTGTGTTTGTTATCAACGGTTGTGTAAGAACACGACACACCATTTCACCAAGGTCGTCCTGATCATTTACTTGTTGTAACTGATTACTTATTAATGATTCCAGTTATTAAGGACAGTTTGTAGCCGCGTGTCAATAAGTCATCCCCAGCGTACTTGTTCATGTTTTATTAATCTACAGATAGTCCAGTAACAATCCAGTTAGCAATCAAATATTTCTTATGCACCATCCCATAAAAAGTAAACTACAAACCACGAGCCACACATCGTAGAAAATGATTATAAAAGAAAATGGCTATGAGAGAGAAAAGATAGTTAAACTACATTGTTCTGAAACTTATGTCATGATAAAACGTGCCATATTAAATCTTAATCAGACACTTCATTTGTCTTTTTGTATATTTATTTATTTATTTATTTATTTATTTATTTATTTATTTTTATTAACCTCGGAGCTATAACGCGTACATTTGGACAGCTTCCTTATTAAAGTATGTCAAAGAGTAGTCAAGACTGCAAAACAAATATCAATTGCAATATTTAATGAACACAATTTTTATTTTATATTTTACAATTAGCTTGACAAATATTGTTATTTCAACGAGATGTTTAGCTATCCTTCGTCGATATTACTGTGATTAATATTATTTTGCTGTGTTTATTTATAATTATTATTTTTGCGACAACATTCTAAATGTGGTGGAAAATACATGAACGTAGGAGAATTTTCAGTGAACAATATTTTCTTATACCATGTTTGTTCATGACACAACAGCTAATTTCATTTTATGATTAAACATGGCTGCGTCCACTGATCACCGATGTCTTCAACGTTAAACTCGATTTTATGTTTCGGCTCAGTTCTTACCGAGTTAAAAGATGGGAATAATAAGTAAAAAAACAACAAAGAAATCAACAAATCAGTAAATAAATTATCCTATTTCACCACAACGTGTTAAGATGAAAATCTAATATTCTACGCGGCTGACTGAAGACATATATTTTTTTGGTTTTTTTCCGTTTGGTTGAATTATTTCTGTTTGTGTCTTTGTTAACGTTCATTGGTGTTTAGTTTTCTTTTCTTGAGTAACTATTAAATGTTTCTACTCATGCATACAATATATCTGGATAAGTGTATGTATGAATGCACATATGTATTATACATACATATTTATCTTAGGATTGAATATTCTCTGTCTGATTAGACTCTGCACATAGACAATATTGAGGAACGCACTGGCACACGAGGACAAAGTTCAGTCATGACCTCACAAACCCGTCAGATGCCGCTGATGAGACTCGAACGTACGTAGATGTGTGTGTGTGTGTGTGTGTGTAGGTGAGCGTGTGTGTGGGGGGTGTAAAAACGGCACACAAAAATTAATGTGGATTTCGTAAAAGTAAATTATCATAGAAGTGGACACATTTTTCAAGATATTAATGTTATCATGCAGAAAATAAAACCAAACAACACAAAAATAAATCATTATCCATCGGCATCATTTTACAAACAAGCCAAAATATGCAATACAATGAGTTTTATTATTATTTACTGGCACACACACACACATAGAAATAAATACAAATATCCGAACAATATATTTTAATGAAGAAAAGATACAATACAGGAAAAAATGTAAATTCATCCGAACTTATTTTCATACATATTTTACAAATATATGAATATATGGAAACAATTGCTTATAGAAAAAAAAAAATGCAACAAATAAAAATATATTTCTATTTTTAAAATATAGAGTTTCGTTAATGAACAGTGCAAAACTATAAAACTATCGTGACAAACACACCATAACCATAAATGGAAAATATAGAAAAGTTACAAGTAAAATATTTTGGATAGTTAAGATTTGTCTGTGAAAACGTCACTGACACTGAGCCCAATATACAACATCCCTTCTGCTCTCTCACTGTCATTTTTGTCATAGGTACGTTATTATCAGTCGATATTTTATATTCTTTATTTATTGGTTTTCCGAACGTGTGTGCAGTCATGAGGATTCTTTAGTGAAATATCAGGTGTTTGTATGCCTAACAGAAAGCACGTGTTTTTGAATATATTTACATATAAACATACTGTTATCTAAACTAATTAAAACAAAAACATATTAGTTCTTATACTTTAAAAAAAAAAAAAATACAGAAATAAAAATACAACCATTCATAAATAATTATATTCATAACTAAAAAAGCTATTTTAGGAATAAAACCATTACAATTTTCATATAATATAGTGATACACCTTTACCTGTTCAGTCCTGTTGTTTTATTTAACCGGTTCTGTTCAGTTCATTGTTTGTGTGTATTTTATTTATTTATTCTTTAACTTCATGCATATATCTGTTTTTCTTATTAGGATTCAGTTAACAAACTTAATTCATTATTGTTGTTGCTGTTAATATTTAAATATTTATTTTGTTTTATTTATGTCATTATTTTTGAAACCTAAAACCATAATTGGGCAATTAAACATACATAATTTAATGTATTTTAATTTCTGTAAATTACACTTCAATAGATCCTAGACATTATTTATGTTCTGTACTCTGAGGATTTCGGATAAGGGATAAAAGATATCAGATGAGGGATAAGTAATTTCGGATCAGGGGATAACCGATATCAGATAAAGATTAATGAACTTGCTTTTAAATCACAAACCCACTGGCCTAATTCTTATAGTACTTCGTACAATTTTCTCAGAAAATGGCTGCCATCTATATCTGTTGATAATGGGTAGTGAATTGAGTGCCACCCGGGCACATGCCTTATACCACCAGCCTCCTCCGAAATTGCTGGCACAGTTTTCACCTCCAAGTTGGTCGTTGTCCTTGTCTTTAGTACTGAAAGGAATTCCATTGTGAAAACTCATCTCGTCGGCTGCAAAGGAAAGGATACACTCTGTTTAAAACGCTTCTATCGAACACGTTTAATTTTTAGTTTATGACAGTGACAATGAAATTTTCAAGTTTAAATTTGCAAGAACGATATTCTGTTGTATAGATGACTTTGGGATTAGTTCATAATATGATGATAACGTCGTTATTATAATGATGATAAATACTCTTATCCTCATTTTATGGTAGCAGTGGTGATGATGATATTGATGCCATAATTAACAGAAACACGACTATGATGCAGCCGCCATAAAAAGTAGATAAGAAAACAAGAACAAGATGATATTGATGATGATGATGGTGGTGCTGATCATCTTATTAGCAACGGTGAAGATTTGACGCCGCTGCTGTCAAAGATGATGACTTCGACAACGATGACGTTAAAGTCTTACTCAGATTTCCAGCGATTGGCGAAGAGATCTGCAGTCTGTAGAGATCAGTCGAGTCTGATATGGAGAAACTGTTGTACACTTTGTTTCCTTTTCTACCATTGACATCCTCAACAATAAACTCGATTTTATGTTGCGTCTCTGTTGTTAGTTTGTGGATGTACTTGTTACCTGAGTCAAACATGAAACTGATTAGTAACAAATAAACAAACAAACAAACAAACAAACCAATAAATAAATAAATAAATAAATAGGTAAATAATTATAAAATTTACTTAATAAACAAAGTGTAGGTTTATTAATTTATTTAGTCATCAAGAAATAAAAAAATACATAGATAAATGAAACAATAAATAAGTATATTAATTAACAGATCTATGTATGTGATTTACCTAACCAAAATTCTGATCGTAAACTTCCAAATCCGTTTTTATATTCAATCCACGTTTTGTTGAAATCTGTCGGTACAGTCCTTCTTTGTATGACCTGATTATAAAGATACCAGAAAATTAAATATATAATGAAATAAAGTCATAAAACGTTATGACCCACTAACATATCGCAATGGTTATTATGAAAAAAGCTGCACTGAAATTGCCTTTAATAAGAATTATATACAACCTAGGATAAGAATTATAGTTCGTATAAGTTTAACTTACCAGCCAACCATCACTGTCATAATAACCTTTGACTAGTGGAAGTTGAGAAATATTCAGTCGATGAATTCCCTTAGTGTCTGGCCACACGAAACATTCTGGAGTTGTTGCAGATGACGATTTTACTGGAAATAATTAATATTTTATTTCATTTAGTTTATCTGTGTGTATATATATATATATATGTAAACACACACAGACACAGAGAGAGAGAGAGAGAGAGAGAGAGAGAGAGAGAGAGAGAGAGAGAGAGAGAGAGAGAGAGAGAGAGAGAGAGAGAGAGAGAGAGAAAGAGAGAGATCCATAGCGAAGGAAGCACATTTAGAATGTAAAATCAGAGGATGTCAGATTACAGTAGAACTTATCGGAAACTTTTATTTAAAACTTACGAAATCCATCTGTTCCAGTTTGACTTTTCAGCGTCACACAAGACGACGTTGTGTTGTAGAATGAACACGTCTGACTATCCCGGTTGTAGAAAACCGTGGTGCACTGATCACCATACTGTATGTAACACCAGAGAGTGCATTCCAACTTCGTGACGTCATTCCTAACAGCAGACGCAAGATCTACTGGAGTCGAATTTGGAAAAAAAAGATTTAATTCAAAGATTTCGTTACATATTTCGTTGCAAACGTATTCTAGCCTTAAAAATACCAAAACTATCTGCAGATATAGGATTGATAATAATTCCATGACTGTCTGAAATGAACGTGATCACAAAGCTTGGAACCTTTATGAAGCATATCGGCTTTCGGTGTACAAATGTTACTAATGACGTATCACACTGATCGAATAACAGCAATACATTCCTAAAAGTTATTGACATATGCATTAAAAAGTAATGGCTCCGTCTGATCCTTGGCATCCACTTACAACAAATTTGCATGCCGTAAAATGTTTACACGATACTGTTCAATACACAGAATTGATTTGCATTTTATGAACCTACAGATTATTTAGCAGTAAAATACTTTTATATGCACCATCTCATAAACAGTAAAAAAAAAAAAAAAAAAAAAACCACGAGACTATGAGAGAGAGAGAGAAAGGACAGTTAAACTACATTTTTCTGAAACTTATGTTATGACAAAATTCACCGAATTACGTTTTAATTAGACGCCACGTGGTGTGCACGTGTTTTACGCGCGCGCGTGAACACAACGACGCGTTGTGAGTGAGAAGAACGATGAGTTTGTCGTGTATATTTACTTTGGTGGACCGTTTCCGATTTGCTGGGGCACACAGACACGTTTTTCTCCTCAAATACATTCTAATGCCTCCCGCTCGCCTCTTTAAATGTTTCCTATTGTTTTGTCTGTTTGTACTTTCCACCTGTTTCGTGTTGCGCTCCAGTGTGTGTATAAAATTGTATTCTACTTCAAGCTCGTCGGTGCGATAAACAAAAATTAATTCGAAACCGGTAAAAATGCACAACATAAACGTACGTTACCGTGAAGAGAAATAGGTTATTTTCAGACAAATAAATGTCGTAAGATGACACTAGCAACATTGTGTTGTTGTTTTTTAGTTGTTTTTTTTTTTCTTTTTCTTCTTGTTAGTATAAATTAATAATTTAAAAGAAAAGCATAGATTAAACAGGGTGCGTAGTTACCGTTCTTTGCGATGGTATTAGGTCAAATTACCTTCTAACACGGACAAGTACGAACTAGAAAATAAGAGTTAATAAAACAGTGTGAAGAGAATATTTAGTTTTTACCTCGTTATACAAACAGTAAAACTTATGACAGGTCTAAGTGCTGACCGAAACGCCTTAATAAGAAATGGAAGTTATTTCAAATTTACTTAAGATTTTAATACTTTTTTTATTTATTTATTTATTTATTTATTTATTTATTTATTTTTTTATTTTTATTTTTATATTTTTTTTATGAAATATTACCCGCTTTTTATATTTCTTACAGCCAGTGTTTATAGCAAGGAAATTATAATATTTTATTTTTATCATCATTTTATCTTAATTTAATTTAATTTTATTTCTCATTTAATTTTTATTTTTATTTCATTTTTATTTTATTTTATTCTATTATTAAAGTATGCCAAAAAGTAATCACGATTATGAAACAAAACCACATTCATACACACATACATACATACATACATATATACATATATACGTTTGTGTATGTCTGTGCATATGTGAGTATGTATGTATGCACAACACGTCTGAGTACGTGTATGTATGTGTATGTATGTGTGCATGTATGTGTGTATGTGTATGTATGTGTGTATGTGTGTGTATGTGTGTGTATGTATGTGTGTATGTATGTATGTGTGTGTATGCACAACACGTCTAAGTATGTGTATGTATGTGTGTATGTGTGTGTATGTGTGTGTGTATGTATGTGTGTATGTGTGTGTGTGTGTATGCACAACACGTCCGAGTACGTGTATGTGTGTGTATGTGTGTATGTGTGTGTGTATGTGTGTGTATCTGTATGTATGTGTGTATGTGTGTGTGTATGCACAACACGTCTAAGTGTGTGTATGTATGTGTGTGTATACCGCTGACATCGTGTCCTAAACCACTGAAAGACACAGAGACGTCAGGGTTAGTTTTGCAACTAATAAAATGGTGTCCGTTTTCTTCTCGACTCTTAGATTTATAACCAGTCCCTGTTATTACGTGTCACGCTGTTGTTCATCATGAAGCACTGTAACAAAAATAAACGTCTCTAAACTCCTTATATACCATGTGTAAAATTATTTATGTGAGGCTACAACGTTGATAAAACGCGTTCCAACGCCACCAAACGACTCACTTCGCTTTTAAAAAGCTTCATAAGAGATCGATATCCTAAGGAGTTTGTCGATAAATCAGAGAGTATTTTGTAATCTGCAGTCGTAAACGTCAAAGTCAGTTTTGTACAGAACACGGAGTCTGGCTCTGGTTCATCCTTTTCCTTAGTTAAGTTTGACGTTGTATCACGTGATATACAGTAAGAGAGAGACAAACAGACAGACACATAGATATAATGGGACAACTTTTTGAGAGAGTAACATTGAGATATGTCTCTGTATAGAGACGGTTGTAGGAAAAAATGGCACTGGAAAAAAATGGCACCCGGAAGAATTGGCACTGTGCTGATTTGGACAAAAATATATTTATTTTTTCTGTATAGTTGCTTTAAAAAAATATTTATTTTTCGGGTGCCATTTTTTCCAAATCTGCACTGTGCCATTTCTTCCAGGTGCCATTTTTTCCCGGTGTCATTTTTTTCCGGCGCCATGTTTTTTCCGTACCCCGTAGAGACAGACAGACGGACACACAGCGAGAAACAGAAACTACTTATTATAACAGAGATAATTGTAATACTAGTATTCATAATATCAATTTTTTTTAATCGTAGTAGACGTAACAGTAGCAGTAGTGCCAGAAATAGTGTTAATAATGCTAATACAAAATAGTTGTAGCTGTGATAGTAGTTGTATTAGTAGTGACAGAAATAGTGATAATAGTAGTCATGGATGTAGTGATAGTAACAGTGACTGAAGTAGTTATTACTGTAGTAGTAGTAGTAGTAGTAGTAGTAGTAGTAGTAGTAGTAGTAGTAGTACTAGTAATAATACATTTTGTTGTTGTAATTAATCACATCAAAGGATTTCTCAGTTCACACGTTAAGAACTAGTCATCAAACACTCAATTAACCATTCTAAATATGTAACCCTCTTTAAAACACGCTTATCGAAATAAACAAACTATTTACAGTCGGATAAACAAAAAAGCCCGAACACTGTAAATAATACTGTTTTCCTGACGTTTGCAAATTTTGGGGATTTCCCACGCCAGTGAGAGCCTCGTTTTGGTGAACTCTGCGTCTGATGCTATCGAGCGTGTCAAACTGTGTACAATTTACTACATCTGTTTTTCTACTTGCCGCTTCTTTCTCCTCGTCTCGTTTTCCTCACCCTCGGAACTCGGTGAAGGGCGTAGTCTTCTTGCGCATACGATCCTGTGGGGGGAGCGTTCCGAAGAGTTCAAATAACTACGATAAAGTGTTTTAAATACTAAAATACTACTACTACTACTAATAATAATAATACTAACGAAGCTGAATATAAAAGACATGAGTACAACATCAACAATGACCAGAAAGGTAATAACACTAAAATCAATAACAGCAATACATAATGACAGCAACAAGAACAAGAACAACAACAATTATATTAACAAAAATAGCAAGACCAGTGGAGACCGGGGTACAGTTTATTTCTAACAATCATGGAACAACGACTGAACCGGAAATAGCTAGCGCTCTAACCAGTGATACACTAATCTATTCTGATAATGCAATGTTATGAAATAATCAGTTTAAAAAAATAAATAAAATAAAGTAAAATAAAGTAAAATTTAATAAAATAAGGCAAAATAATAACTGATGATATGATGATAAAGTAACATTACTGGATTTCAGTTTAAAAAGAAAATATATATATATATTTTTTTTTTTTTTTTTTTGAGACTCTATCCCCCGCAAATATGCTTAGATTTGTCCCTTGCATTCTACAGAGAGGCTACGCATGTCAAATGAATATTAAATTCTTGGAATATTTAAGCGCGATTCCTGTCAGGTTTTCGCTAAGATAAAGTCTTGATATCGAAAATAAATATTTTTATATATGTGTCTGTAAAAAAAAAAAAAAAAAAAAAAAAAAAAAAAAAAAGAAAAAAAGATTAAAAAAAAAAAAAAAAAAAAAAAATGTAATGGAAGGAGAAAAAAGAAAGAAAACACAGACTGTTCTGTTCTTCTCATCTGTAGCTTAATTCTATGTAAACATTTAAATTTGTTTATAAACAAAAAATGCTGATTTGTCTGTCTGTCAGTCTGTCTGGCTGTCACACACACACACATATACACATCCGTCTTTCTTTGTCTTCGTTTCTTTCCACTTCTCTCTCTCTCTCTCTCTCTCTCTCTCTCTCTCTCTCTCTCTCTCTCTCTCTCTCTCTCTCTCTCTCTCTCTCTCTCTCTCTCTCTCTCTCTCTCTCTCTCTCTCTCTCTCTCTCTCTCTCTCTCTCTGTTTGTCCCTCTCTGTGAGTGTTTATATATATATACATACATATATACATACTTATATATATATATGTATGTATGTATGTATGAATATATAAACACATATAGGTATATAAATTAGTTTATAAGTACGGGTACATGCATGCATATGTGTATGAGTATATATATATATATATATATATATATAAAACTTAGGCCATATTATATATATTTTATTGACTCACCAAATTCCACACTTATTATTAATCGTCTTAATTATCATGTCATAACACGCACGTGAGGTTTTTTTTCACGTGGGAATTCTTGCACCATTTTGCAGTCGTTCGTGTTGCAGCAATTCTTAAGAGCCAAGTCCTGTTAGTTAAATTATTTCGAAGAATTAATCCCGTCGACGTGCACTGTAAACACGCTCGCGTTACTTTATACTTATCCTAATATACAGCTTTGAGTAGCTAGCTTAAGATAGAAACCCGATTTTAGTATTTTTTAATATTCAATTCCGACTCAGCGTGATAGCACTTTTCGTGGTCTTTGCATGTTAATTAGACTCTTTGACCCAGGTCACAGCAGTGTGGGTGTGAGTGTGGTGTATGTTAAATATATCACACTTAACGATTAAGCTATTTAAAAAAAAAAAAAAAAAAAAAAAAAAAAAAAAAAAAAAAAGGTATATGTCATATCTTAGGTCTACAGGTGGTGTTGAAATTAGTTCTTAACTGTTAGTTGGTTTATATGTGCTCATTATAGGTTTTTTCTTTGTGTAGATTATATGAATGTATGTAGTTTAAGTATAAGAAGTATATATATTGTGTGTTTGTATGTATGTGAGAGAGAGACAGAGAGAGACAGACAGAAAGACAGAGAGAGAGAGAGAGAGAGAGAGAGAGAGAGAGAGAGAGAGAGAGAGAGAGAGAGAGAGAGAGAGAGAGAGAGAGAGAGAGAGATGCAAAAAGAAATAAGTTAAGAAAAGAGTCAGACTGGTTCGATATTATGCTGCATTTTTATATTGTATGTGTAGGTCTACATATATATTGAGCCCCATTCACATTTTGATTTATCGTCACAAAATTAGCATCATTTCGCCTTCATTTGTTAACATAGTCTGTCTCTGTGGACACGTCAACTTGTACACGGTCTGCCATCTTCGTCAGCCGCTTCCCTAATTGTATTCTGGACACAAACCGTCAGACCATTCCTTGCCTGTCTCGTCCAATCAAGGCAAACTTTAATCTCGTCTGCGGAATGCACGCTGGGTGTTCAGTCGCCTTTAATCGCCACTTATCGGCAATTTTCGGTAATTTAACTGTTCGTTTCAATTCGTTGTTTCCACGTCATTGCTCGGATGCTCTCGTAATTCTACGACAAAGGAAGGCGATAAATGATCGGTAAGAGGTGTGTGCACGTCACTTCTAATATCCGTGCAGCACGTTTTGAAGTGACCTCTTGAATAACGAAAAGGTCAATGCCGTAATGGAATGACAAAAATGGATTTGATCGTAAAAATTAGTGTCTTAATCATTTATGTCTGCAACTGGAGCATTAAAAAATTTAATTACAATTTAAATGAAAATATCGACTGCACTGCAGTGACGATAACTGAAAACGACGATCACGACAACAACAATAAAAATAATTAACAATCCTGCAGCCGTTATTCTTCATTCTATTTATCTTCTTGCTACTTCTGTTGCTAATACTAGCAACACAATAATGATAATATAGTTATGATGTTGATGATAATAAAGATAATGTTAACCATTACAGAAATAGTAATAATAATAATATGTAGTATCTATTTCAGTGATCTGAATTTAGTAACATCACTCTAGTAAATGGATTACTGCTATTCTTAGTTTTATTATCCAAGCCATGAAACACTACATATTCGATTTCCATCTCGTTTAAATTTACATATTTCCTGTTCCAGATATGCCTGCATTTCATTTGTGTCCAAAAAAAAAAAATTCTGAAACTACTTTATTAGTTCTTTTCTACGACTTCTTCTTGTTCTTCTTGTACTCTTGTCCTCAAGCGACGTGAACGTAAAACAAAACCGAACTTTTCGACTTTTCGTTGATCTTGATTGCGTGAAGAAATTTTAAAATCCCACAAAATGTTCCACAAATTATATTCCACAGTATTTACGTGAACTGGAACAGTCGGCGTTATCTGCGAGCTGGAAACTTTCTCATCCATAAAACGAACGTGTAAAACATTCATTTTCTGGTTCTACGTCCCCTACCGTAAATCGCGATAAGACTCGTGTTTGAGAAATGTGTTCAGTTACGTTTACAGTCAGCGATAAGAACATTTTGCGTTTCAGTTATTAAGTCATTTTCCTGCTTTAGCGAGGAGGTTGTAAATCACGAGGTCGTAGTATCAATCCTTCTCGGAGGTACAGTTTGAATCATTTTGCGCATATCCAGCCAGAGCTCCAAGACTGGTACATAAAGGTCGTTGTGTGTAATGTCCTGTGTTCTGAGAGAGACACGCCCATTGTCGTTGTCAGACAGTGTGACTGTCGCAGACATGCATCACAACATCTTGCTCTGATTAGTACGTCATTTATTATTATTTTTGTTTTTACATTTTTTTCTTTTTTTTTCAATCAGTCAGTCAGAAGTCCTGCTTGCAAGTAATCGTTATAGCAATATTTTCGGGACACAGAATATCTTTTATAATCGTATCTTCATAGTAACCAATATCATTATAGCCTCAGTGAGGTATTATATTCCTTTCTTACATAAACGGTTTATCCAGACTGAATATTTCTTTGAGATGGAGGAGTTCAACATTAACATTATTATTATCATCATCATCTTCATCATCATCATTATTATTATTATTATTATCATCATCATCATCTTCATCATCATCATCATCATTATTATTATTATTATCATCATCTTCATTATTATTATTATTATTATTATTATTATTATTATTATTATTATTATTATTATTATACAGATCCTGGCGATTTACTATATTACGAGAGAGAGAGAGAGAGAGAGAGAGAGAGAGAGAGAGAGAGAGAGAGAGAGAGAGAGAGAGAGAGAGAGAGAGAGAGAGACAGACAGACAGACAGAGACGCGGTAGGTGGTAAACCAGGTCTTGCACGCGCATCCTCGCGGGGGTCTTAAATTCGACCCAATCAGCGTTATCGGAATGACAGCAAAGTTCATTTGGGGTCACGTGGAACCAAACGTACTGGTCACGTAGGGTAAGACGTGTGAGTGGCTTATCTACATCCCAGACGTCAAGGCGAAGAAAAGTGTCCTAATTATCATGCAAGGTTGGAGAAAAGGGTTCTTTTAACGTCAGTTCGTCTGCTTTAAATCAAGTCCGTCTTATCACAACTTCTCTCGAATTTTTGCGATAAATCTCGCATTGTTGAACATGTGTTTTCACTGATACTAAAAGAAGACTGAAAAAGAAGTATTTTTGTTTTTTTTTAAAGAGTAAACAAGAATGTATCTAGTTGAGTGACAAGAAGCCACTGTGAATATATTTATTATTATTATTATTATTATTATTATTATTATTACTATTATTATTATTATTATTATTATTACTGTTATTATTTTATAAGGGGAGTTTCTTCATTAAAATCACAGGGAAAATCAGATTTTTATAATCTATGTATAAAAAGATTATTTTTTTTAAAAATCAATAAAACAAAAGATCGTCAGTTTAGATATGCGGCACTTGCTTCATTTGCTGAAATATAGTTACGGTCATTTTATATATATATATTTGTTCACACACACGCGCGCGCGCACACTCACTCAGAAACAAAGACACATACATATATATTAACAATCTTTAATGCTTTATTTTCCATTTACCTTTCTTTCTTTCTTTCTTTCTTTATTTTCATTTATGTTATTTTTTATTTCATTTTATTTAATGAAAACAGAAAAATCTCTCTCTCTCTCTCTCTCTCTCTCTCTCTCTCTCTCTCTCTCTCTCTCTCTCTCTCTCTCTCTCTCTCTCAAATACATACACACACACAGCTGACACAAACACAAACACACACACATACACACACACACAAACACTGTGAGATAAATATACAACATCTTCACAGGGGATCTTTAGATATCACATTCGATACGTTAAACTTATAATCTCTTAAGTACATTTTCTAAAGATACTTAACTTGTCTAATTTTAGGTAGATATTTTCATATCTACATCTTTGGTTTCAGTTACAGTTATTATGATCAGCAGTTGCAGTAATAGTAACAGCAGTAGCTGTTGGAGTAGTTGTTGTAGTAATAGTAATAATAACAATATTAATTATTGTAGTAACTGTAGTAGTAATAGTAGTAGAAGCAGTAGTAGTAGTATTAATAGTGATAGCAATTGCAGTAATAACATAATAGTTGTAGTAGTAGTGTTAGTAGTAGTAGTAATAATGGTAGTAGTATTAGTAGTAACAGTAGTAGTAGTAATAACAGCAGTTGTAAGTGTAATAGTAGTAATAGTTCTAGTAGCAGTATTAGTATTAGTAGTAGCAGTAGTAGTAGTAGTAGTAGTAGTAGTAGTAGTGGTGGTGGTATGGTAGTAGTAGTAGTAGTAGTAGTAGTAGTAGTAGTAGTAGTAGTAGTAGTAGTAGTAGTAGTAGTAGTAGTAGTAGTAGTAGTGGTGATGGTAGTAGTAGTAGTAGTAGTAGTAGTAGTAGTAGTGGTGGTAGTAGTAGTAGTAGTAGTAGTAGTAGTAGTAGTAGTTAGTAGTAGTAGTAGTAGTAGTAGTAGTAGTAGTAGTACTTGTATTGTAACTGCTGTTGTTGTTGTCGTTTTTCTAAAAAAAAAAAGTGGTTACGCATCTGTTTCACATTAAAATCGTGTTGTTGTTTTTTTCATCAACAAGCACTGCTCAAGGTACCACTGGTCGACATGCAAAAGAACGCAATAAGAAAATTCCATCAGAAAACTCGAAAAAAAAAAAAAAAAAAAAAAAAAAAAAAAAAAAAAAGAAATGTCTGTCTCACTTCTTGTAGATAGTGGGGAATTCCCACGCTGTAGTAACAGGTTGTTTGTGAAAATTGGCCCAAACGTTGTAGAATTATGTCAACAATTTTCACATGTGTTTTTTTTTTTTTTTTTTTCCCTCACTCTCACTATCAGATTTATAGAAGTGTCGAGATGTCAGAGCTAACGGCGCACGTTTCTGTTCTAATCTTGCTTGTCACCGAACTGAAAACACAAGTCAGTCCAGTTTATGTCCAGCGTGCAGTTTTCATGATTAACGACTGACATTTTGACCACGGACAGTTTTTTTGTTAGCGGTTGACATTTTGACCACTGAGGAACAAACGAAAAAAAAAAAAAAAAAATTAAAAGAAAAAGAAAGAAAGAAAATTATATTCCACTATCCATGAGCCTTTTTTTTTTAGCCGTTGACTTATTTTTATTTATTTATTTGTTTGTTTGTTGTTTTTGTTATTGTTGTTGTTGTTGTTGTTGTTATTATTATTATTATTATTATTATTATTATTATTATTATTATTTTTTATTTTTTTGTTTTTCTTGTTTTGTTTTTTTTCACATGCTTTTTGGTTTATTTTTTTGCTATTTTTGGGGGTTTTTTTTGTTGTTGTTTTTTACGCTTTTTGGTGGTTTTTAAATGTTTGAGGATTTTTTTTTTTTTTTTTTTTTTTTTTTTTTTTTTTGTCAGTTTTTTTTTAAAACATTAGCGCCTGGAGGCTTACTAAAAACTGATATCAGATTCGCATGTTGACTGCGCGGCCAGTCACTTAACGCAGTATGGAGATGTTCTTTCTCGCTTTCTGTTGCTGAAGTCAGTGTGAACTCAAACGTGAACTTGGCCCGTCTAATTTTAATGAAGTACTTTGTGGTTTCCGTTTTCATTATTATTATTATTATTGTTGTTGTTACTGTTGCTAAGTTATGATATATCTAGACCTGTAATGCTCATATGCATTTATTGTTAGCTTCCAATAAACATTATTAACAACTACATTAAATATCTAGTTCTCTGGTTCTTTTGTTACAGTAATAACGTGTTTTTCAGATCAATCTCTGTTTCTTGTGGGAAAATGATCGATGTAAAAAGAGAACTGATTACTAATCAAAATATCGTTTTTGTAAATTTTTAATGAAAATTCACTTATCGTGTATTAGGTTTTAATTATTAGTAGTATACTAAATCAGTTTCTCATAATAATCAATCCTCTGTATCCCAGATCTCATAAATGGGTTTGAATTTCGAGTGATTGCGTCTTTGTCTTTTTAATTAACTTTAATAACTGCAACTGTTCTGATTTCGTTATAAATAAGATTTTTACACAGTGTTATTTAGTTTTCTAAATGTATATTAAGGTTTTTTATATTATCAGTTTTCATAAATACGGAAACAAGTTGAACAAAATGATACCATTATTATCACTGAAAAAATGTCTTTTTAAATGTCAACCATAATTCTTTTTATTAATCGCAAGTGGATTCAAGGAGATCGCAGCCCAGACACGAGGGAACCACAACGACAACACCGAGTGTTTACAAAGACACCCGAACTATTTGCGAAGACATCCGAATTGTTTACTAAAAGACCCGAAGTGTTTGCGGAGATACCCGAACACCTGACGTAAAAGAAGAGACTGGTAATAAACCGTGATTTGTAAACTAATTCCCGCTCGCGTCTGCCGATTTTAATGTTTCGCCGTCTTCGTTAGTTTGCAGAAATCGCCCACGTGTCTTCATTTGCTTGCTTTATTGGAGGAGAGAGACTGTAAACCGAGGGAGAACGATAAATAATTCGAGATAAAAGGCTCCAGATTTTAACACGTCCGTGACTAGTGAGGTAACTCACGTATTAACTTCGATGCTTCGTGTTTCTATTTCGTTAAAATGTCCTCTTCGCTTTGAACCAAAGAAATACCTGTTTTTCGATACATCTCTCTCTCTCTCTCTCTCTCTCTCTCTCTCTCTCTCTCTCTCTCTCTCTCTCTCTCTCTCTCTCTCTCTCTCTCTCTCTCTCTCTCTGTATATGAGGGCATATAAACGTTAAGGGAAAAAGACATGCATATAAAATTCATCTTTCACTTGCGTTTTAAAAATAACTTTTTCTTTTATTCTAAACTATATCATTACTATTAATATCATGTACACTGCTCTGTTACGTACAGGAATCACAGTTCTGTCGCCAATATTAAGCAAGCAGATTAAATAAAGGACTTGGATATGGCGAGATTTAAAGCTATGGAAAGCCGAAAAGGCCATGTTTGTCAATTGAAGAATAACATCAACTATATATTAGACTAAATTATACAAATGTTGGCGCCATGAAAATGACGTATTTTTAATAACAAAATTACGGTTATTCTTGAAACATATTTTGACATCCAACAATAGCTGTCATTCCATCCCTTAGGATGTTGGTCAGAGAAGAAAAAAAGGGGGAAATAAAAAAAACTATTGTAAATTTTAATTGTGGAACAGTTATCGACCTACATTTCATGTACATTTGTCATAATTTGTTCTGCCTTTTTACAAAGCTAAAATGTCGTTGACAGCGAAGACAATGTAAGGATTTAAAAAAAAAAAAAAAAACAACCAAAAAACCAATAACGATGTTTTCACAAAATATGGGGGAATAAATGGTTCGTTCTTAAGCAAAGAAATATGAAGACATTAGTTCAGCAATAAAGAAAACACACAAAGAAAAGTAGCCATACGTGACACGCGAGAGTCTGCAATACGCATGACGATAATATTATCTGTACGAACAATCTGAGTTATGAATCTACATCAACCGACTTCTGTTGTTATCCGACAGGTGATTCGACCCGCTAGTTTTCTTATCTGCACCGCAAATCTTTACGCGTTAACCATTCTTTTCAAAGTGTTGTGTGAGATTTGCTTAAACAAATTTGATGAAAATAGCAACCGTCACACGAGATCGCTATCTTAATTTAGTTAATCGTTGTTTGTCAAGGAAAAGTTTTTAAAGTTTTTTTTTTTTTTTTTTTTTTTTTTTTTTCTCCTATAACGGTGCAAAGATTCAGCTTCAGAAGAAAAGTTGAACATATCTGCTGAGAGAGAGAGAGAGAGAGAGAGAGAGAGAGAGAGAGAGAGAGAGAGAGAGAGAGAGAGAGAGAGAGAGAGATTAACGATTTCAGACAGACACATACTAATAATCAGATAACAATGAGACAGACAGGTAGATAGGTATGTAGTTAGATATTAGCATCTAGACAGACATACACACACATATTTAGATAGATAGTTATTTTGGATAGGTTATATTTCTTTGCAGATAATTACATAAATATATTTTTCAACATCTGACCATCCATACATACATACATACACATACATATACACATTTCCATACATACATACGGTGTTAATTAATGTTTCTGTTGTTAAACAAATGAGCCTATTTAACCATCATATAAACAAACCATCGAGTTTAGATAACGAATACATAAAATTCGGATCTCTGATATACAGAAACAGATGTTAAACCTAGATTGAAGACCCCCGGGAAATTGACGTCCATTAAAGCGACGTCACGTGAGACCTCGGTCCTGAGAAAACCGTCAAGTACAGTAAACATCTTGCGATACATGTGTCAGCATGTTTGGTATTAACGACACTGTCGTTCGTTATCCAAATATTTCCAGTGCTCGCTGTTTCGTTCACTTTGTTAAACACTCGAGTAATGTCACTGGACAACAGTGACACTTTGAAAATGTCCATGTTTCTCGAGGGAGCAACAGTTCACAATAATCGCGTTTTTTTTTAAAAAAAAATGATTCGTCTGTTACAATCAGTTTATTTATTGTTAAATGACATCTGTTTTATTTTTCTATGAAAATTAGTCTATGGATTTAAAACGCATGTGAAACAGACACACACAAAAAAAGAACCTTTAATTTTTTTAAATCGATTATTGATGTTGATGATATTTGTTGTTATTTTCAAACTTAAAAATAAACATTTAACATAAACTAATTTGAGAAGCATTTGGAAATTTCATTAAACTTGATTTTAAAAGAAGACTGAAAGAAAGTATTTTGACAGTTTGTACATATAGATAAAATTGAAATGAAATTCGATTAAAATATAAATGGTAAATGTAAAATCTAACTGCGCATTCAAAAAAAAAGAAGCAAAAAGCAAATACTATAAATCAGTACAAGGGAGATAACTACAGCCGGATTAATCGAAATTGTTGATGATGCTGTGTATTCTTTTTCTCATTAGCCTGAATTTAATTATGTCGATCACAAAGGTCCATTTTTAATTCTTGTAGCACCCAGTTGATCTTGATACTATTTCTGGTACCATTTCAATTAGGTAGAATTATAATACATATACTTGTTTTTTGTTTTTTTTTAATTTTAAATTCATTTATATGTTTGTGTGTGTGTGTGTGTGTGTTGTTTCAAATGAATGAACAGACACATTAATATTTTCATATATCTTTTATTCAGATTTCAAATGATAATTAAAGGTATCAAAGCTTATACTTCCATTCACTATCAGGACAATAATAATATTTTAAAATAAAGCAAATGAAAAAATCTAAATATCACACTTCCATTAAGGAAAAGATGCATTCAACAAGCAACAATAGCTTTTGAATGTGTTTGTGTGGGTAGGGTGCATGTGCATGTGTGTGTGTATGTTTGAATTCTGTTTTTTATTAAATAAATAAAGAAAGAAAGAAAGAACTAAATAAATATATAAAGAAAGAAAGAAATAAAAAATAAAAAATAAAGATATATATAAATAAATAAATAATAAATATATGTTTTTTTGTTTATGGGAAGAAGCTGATAAATAATATGTCACTGCTAATAATAATTTCCTCTCTCTTATTCTCAATATTTATACAAAAAGTAAAATGTCTGAAACATAATAAATAATAATAAAACACACTGAATATTGTATAAAAATAAATTCATTTAAAATATAAAAACGCAATCATTCACATGCTATCATTCTCTCACAACCAGAAATCAGTGAAAAAAATAAAATAAAAATAATAATGCAAGTTGAGGATCCAATAATTGAAATTCCAAAATCTTGAAATTTATTCCAAGTAGCAGAAATAGTGATATCTTATCTTACGATTTTCTGACTGTTGTGCTAGCACACAAACTTCATTTCATGCACAAAAATATTTTTAAAATCCTGCAGACTATTTGCACAAACTTGACGTGAAATGTAAATGGAATTCTTACTTGCACTTAGATCACATTCTCAGGCTATATTACAAGAATCTGAAATATTCTGAAATGTGAAATTTGTTCAGTCCTATGCATTTTGAATAAAGGATTCTCAACCTGTACTAAAAACAAAAATGTCAGTTGCAGATGCATAGCTGAGGTCAAGCTGATGATAACAAAAAACATTTAAGTGTTTATTTGATGTACCAGATAAAAAAAAAAAAAAAAAAAAATTCTACACAGATTACTTATTATTATCATCATCACCATCTTTTTATTATCACCATTACTGTCATTATTATCATCATCATCATCATCATTATTATAAAAATAAAATAAATTATTTTATATATTCCATCATAAGTTTCAGCAGAATTTGCATCATTGGGAGTGATATTTTTAGGAAAATAAAGCTTCAGTGACAACTGCAAAATACCATATAAAACATTCTATCTGTGCATGATACAGTCAACCAGAAAGAGAAATGATAAAAAAAAAAAAAAAAAAAAAAAAAAATAGCAATGAATATATAAAATATGAATGCTTTGTTTAAAAAAAAAAAAATCAAATAATAAAATCACTCTTTATGTGTATCTATATAAGTAATAATAATCATATTTTAAAACAAAAATTCACTGCAATCTCACAACTAAATAAAATGAAGAAATAAAATAATTTACAATTTGGCAAAATAAGCATTGCATGATCTAAAAAAAAGAAGAAAAAAGAATAATAAAAATCAATGGTAGTTTTTTTTCTGTAAAAGGCAAGACAAAAAAAAAATTGAATGAAAAAATGTAATCTAAAAAGTAAATATATACATTAAAAAATTAAATTTAATGTTATTTTAATAGATGATAAAAGAGATTAAATGCACATCTGAAAAAAAAAAAAGTACATTAATGGTAAATAATATGAAATACAATTAAAGTCAGTTATTTAATTAAATAAAGTCTTTGCTGAAAAAGTTTTCAATCAGTTCATTTGTATGAGGAATTTAACTGCAAAAAGCTTTAAGAGTCAGTATTATTTTATATATACAAGTACATAATAACGACATCGGTAAACGCAAAATAAATTATTAACAAGAAAGATAACTCCATTTCAATTGCTACATAAAATTTGATGTTCTTTTTCATTAAAACAGTTTAATACCATTGTTTTATGTTACTCAGTTGGTTTTAAAAAGATATTTCTATTTATACAATTTAAAAATTCTGTTATAAAATCAAATAAATAATAAAAATAAGAAGATTTTCGTATCAACAAGTTTGCAGTTTTAGAATAAGTTATCTCCCTTCGTCGTAATTTTACAATGGTATAAGCGTAGCACCATTTCTGTTAAACAAATCTAAATACAAAATAAAAATATGCTTCTACTCTGTAAATAATTAAAATATAAAAAAAAAATTCTCAACAGTAAAACTTATAATTATTAAAAATGATCATAAAAAAATAATAAATATTTTGTTTACTGTATATAAAATATTTATTATCACAATAGTATTCTATAAAATATACGGCACACTAAATAAAAAGATTAAATATTAAAAATTAAAAACAAAAATATTTAATTTGGGGGGAATCATTCATATATAAACTGTACTGATCTTAAACATGTTCATTCTAGCTTGAAATATTAAAAGCCATTTTTTAGTTTTTACATTTTAATTATAACACAAAATTGTGGAGATTAATAAATCATTTTACAAATCACAGACTACCAAAAATCACAGTTTGTTGACAATTTTGGCACAGTTTTATCTTCAGCAAAAAATGAAATAATGATTATAATAAAGATCTGACAAATTATATACTCTACAATAAATATTAAAAATTAATACTGATTAAAGCTTTGTAATTTACAATACATGTATGACAAGTGAAAACAGCTTTCTAAATATTACTATAAAATTGAAAAATAAAATAAAAATACAAGTCCGAGAAAATTATTAAAGCTAAGAAATACAGTATAAGTAATTAAAAATAAATAAATAAATAAATAAATCTGCATATGTACAAAATCGTTTTTACAAGATCAAAGGTATATTATTAATACAAAATTTAAAGTATAAAATGAAAATTAATTAATAGGCTCTTTCTTCGTAGATATATTTTATGACCTTATTAATTAAAATTTGAAAAGTACAAAATGCAAATTGGTAAATTTCAAAAAGATTATAAAATATAATGCAAAAAAGATTTTAAAACTTTCTGATCAAAAGTACCATTAGTTCTCTATATTTCCTTAACATATGTTTTTTTTTAACTACTATATCAAACTTTATATCTTTTAACCATAAATTTAGTGCTATACATTTGTGGTTTATTATACTGTCAATACTTCATATCACTCTTAATTCCTGTTTGTGTCATGTTATTTGCTTCTTAGTCAATTTATTTATTATTGCCGTACATCTTAATGAGTAACCGTCAAACGTCACATTAGGAATTACTAATTTTATAAATGATTTGTTATATTCGAATAATTCTTCTCTATGTGTAATGTCTTGTGTCTTTAGACAAATAATTCATTTTACCTGTTAATAAATTAAGTCTTTATGCCATGTCACAGCTTGGGATAAGTAACAGTTTATGTATCATCTGTTTCCTAATTATTGATCATGTCTCATGTCTTTTACCAAATGATTCGCTATGGTCTATTTGATGATTTCAGATGAATGATGAATCATTCATTATCTCATACTGTGTGTCCTAGAGAACATTTCACTGGGTAACTTGTATGTCATCACTTATGTATGAATTTATCATCTGATGTCTTAGATCTCTATATGAATGATTAATAATGCTTTGGTTCTTGCTCTGTTACTGAATTGCTTAATATGTCATCAAATTTTTATTACGTCGTAGCAACTATAAAAGTTATTAATTCACATTTTAAATGATTTCATTCAGGATTATTAATCAGTCTTTGTATGTCTTTCGTATATAAATAATTAATTGTGTAATGACATATCAAATATATCGCTTTAAAGATATCAACTGAGTCTTTGTATGACTATTAAATTAACGATGTAATGTCATGTCTTTGAAAATAATATCTCACTTTTTCCAGTTATTCTGTTGTCTGTGAATTGAAGAGATTCTGTTTTTAAGTTATACGTCTGTGTGTCTAGATGTCGTTTCTTGCTTGAGTCAACTAGGTATTTTTGACAAAGCCAGCCAGGCAGATCTTTTCCTTTTCTCTGAGACCTCCTCCTCCCTCTCTCTCTGTTCCTGGTGAATTCTTTCAATGTTAGCTATGTAATCCTGCTCCTGCTTGTGAGTTCGCAGTTCAAACTTTATGTGACTGCGAAGAGGATCGTTAAATGGGCTAATTTTCCCCAGAAGAGGGTTGACTGAACCTCGCGGAATCAGCTGCTCACGGTTGCGTTGTCGTTCTTTCAACTCTTTAATCTTGTTCTTGACTTCCTGTGAGTACATCAGCATCGGGACTTCACTGAAACACTGAGCTGACGATGTAAGGTCAACAGGTTTGGGCTTGGGTACGTAAGCACCAGGAAGACAAGAAGCGATATTGGGAGGGAGGGAGTCTACCGTTGCTGGACGTGTTTTCGCTGGTGCTGTGAACGGTCGAGTGTTTTTCGGACTGGACAGAAACATTGGTGGTTTTTCAGTCTTCTGCATGACTGCGGCAGATATCGGTCGTATTACACGTCCTCTGGGTAATGTAGACTTGATACGTTTAGGATGAAGACTCCTTCGTACTACTGGTTTGACAGGAGTGGACACATACTTTGTCTGGTAGACCTCCTTCTCTGGTAACACCGGAGTCTTGGGATGTTCTTTAATTCTAAAAGACTTCACTGATCTGATGTCTGAGAATTCTGAAGCCGTTTCTCCTTCACCTGTGAGAAACTGCTCCAGGTGCAGTTCGTCTACAGGAACCTTTGTTCTGGGATCTATTCTACAGGGAGAGGACGAAG
>CM022679.1:31382336-31424836 GCA_012295275.1 Chrysomallon squamiferum
CCTGTTAAGTCAAAAAAAAAATAATAAAAAATTTAATTTAAAATAAAATAAACACAACAATTCTTTTATTTTTTCTCATTTTTAACTTAAGAGTTCTGAAGAAAAAATATGTTTTGTTTTATATGATAATGAAAAAAAATGAAAAACTTGAACAGGATTCATTTGTTTTCAAATAAAAGAAATATTGAACAAATATTCAAAAGCAGTTTTTTTCATCTTCTCTTTTTTTTTTTATAAATTTTAAACTTGTGTTTATAATTTTTATTTTTATATTTGAAATGGAAAATTTTAATGAGTAAGAATACAAAGTTCATACTCAACTATTCAACAAAGTGATAAAAATTAATCAAAAAGTTATTCGAAATTTCTAGGGAGCTATGAGTTTTCATAAAATAATAATTTTTGATAATATCAGTCAAGTAAAAAAACAAAAAAATACAAAAAACCCAATAGAGTGTACTACAGCAGAAATTATAATGTGAAATTAAAAATATACATATACTTAAAAAAAGAAAAAGACAACATCAACAACACAGTACTAAAATAGAAAAGAAAAACACAAGGACTAATATTAACATAATATATGCAAGACTGTTTTGACCTAGGGCTTTCAAACTACTGGCATAATTCAAAAACAAAGAAAAAGATGTTGTGACTGAAAACAAAAAAAAAGTTTACTCCATAATAAATTAAAAGGTGAGTTCATACAGACAGCATGTTCAACATAAATAGCTCTGCTGAATAAGTAACAGTTACAAACTTGACAACTAAGTAATTGGAATATAATGTATTGGCCACTTTGAAACAGTATCTGTAGTATCAAATAACTATGTTTCAAGACAGTTCTTAACTAAAGTAAGTTAGAGAGGACTTTGTATTTGTAGTGTATGTGTTTGTGTTTCTGTTTAACTGGTGTTTTTTACATAAATTAAAGGGTTTTTTTTGTGAATTTTTAATCTTTAATTTACTGAATTTATAATGTATTCAGAAACTGATGCAAATTATAAAAAAAAAAAAAAAAAAAAAAGAAAGATGAAAGAAAATGTCTATAAAGTAGAAAATCAAACAAAAGAATTAAAAAAATTTAAACAGAACCCAAAGCTCTGAGTAAAATGTTGTAAAAAGCAACATTAAACCACTGTTATTAAAATTTCTGGCAGTGTATTCAACTGTAGCTGTCTATTCCAAACAAATAAATCAAATCTTTGAAATAAAAACACAATAAACAGACCTCACGGAAACGTGACAGAATTTCAATGAAAAGGTTTAAACGGCTAAATGGTTAGAAATATCCCCAGCAAAGAAAATGTGATAGCTATTAATGGATGATTGTTTCATGACAAACTCCTGTAGAATGCAGCATTAATGATGTAAGAAATTAGCATCCACAGACAACACCAAGCATCAGGAAAGCTCTTAGGAATGAAGATTTAGAAGAATGAAAGGTCTAAGCTGTAAGAGATGACTTTTTAGTGATAAATTCAGCAGAAAAATTATTTGATTCTTATTAAGAATTAATCTGTTAAACCACAGACACTAAGGTTTTTGCTTTCAGGAATGGATGACTAAATGTAATCCTGATTATAAAGTTTTCTCTTTTAAGGAATTAATATTTAATTGTAATTCCTAAAAAAAAAGAAGGGTTTAGGTGTCAAGAATACATTTTTAATGACAAATTCGGAATAAAAATAGTTTAGGATTTATGGAATGAATCTTTAGAGATAAGCACTGGCAGAGAGAAAGGTTTAGATTTTAAGGAATTAATACATATAATGAAAAAGGTTAAATTTAGGCTTTAACTAACTAATGAAGAATGAATATTTCTTTTTCAAGGAATTAACAGTTAATTCCTGCCTTTTCAGAAAGAAGGATTATGGCTTTAAAAAATAAATGTTTAGTGACCACATAAAAAAATAAAATAAATAAAATAAAATAAAACAAAATAAAAAACAAGAAAAGGTTAAACAGGAATAAAGATTTACATGAAATAATCAGATTGATCCTGGTTGACCAGCTGTACTTGACGACAGCAATAAAATTAAGGTTGAGAGCTTCAAGATATTATGTTTTAATGATCGAAGACATTAGCTGAGGGTTTAAGGATCATTTAACGATTCACACACTCAATCTGTTTTTGTGGGTCAGATAACAGTTTGACTCCAGTGTTTTGATTACTGGGTGTCTAACAACACACACAAGGGTATGAGAATTAGGCCCTGTGTAACTCACACACTGAATCCTCCTTTACTAGGTTCACTGGTGGTCTATTGTTGTTATAATCTGGCATAATCACTGAATTAGCTTTCTATATATAGATACAAAAATATTACATTCACATATGAATACACATGCATGTGAACATGCACACACAAATACATATGTATTATATACACAATCATGCATATACATTACATATATATATACCTATATTCATATACACAAAGAAACATTAAAAACTTAAGACTTTTACAAATGACTGACTGATATGCTTGGCTGGTCATTAATTGCACCATTAACATAAACAGAATTAACTTTACAAAAACACTTCAGAAACTTTTGCAAATATACTGTGCAGAACATAGACATAAACTGATTGTTTACAAACAAAAATATAAACTGAATGTTTTTTCCATGACAATGTTTTGAAAATATAACTATGCAATATATGATAGTCATCTAACTGATTTTTTCCCTTATTCCTTTTCACATTATTGTTTTTAAAAAAAACACCTGAAAAATACAGAGTTTTACATCTGAGTTCAGGCCAGTATTTTGTTTTCTTCTCCAAGATTATCAATCATAGATCAATATATATACAGAGCCAAAGTTAATCCGCAGAAGATTAGTTCAGTTTTACTGCACAATAATCACAGACACAAACAGCCAGTACGATGAATTTGCCCATGCCATGGTAATTTGTGTTATTGTTCAGCCCTGTAATCACATTAGTAATTATTTCCAATACAGGCAACTCAGAGAAAAACACTGACTCACTGGGGTGGAAACATAAATCGATGTCTGAAATTTCAGTACTTTTTTTCTGCTTGTGAGGATGTGCGGTGACACAAAGGAACAACTTGAGTGGAAAAAAAAGGAACAATGCAAATGGAATAAAGAAATAATCTGAGTAGAAAAAGAAAAAAAAAGGAAGAAAGAACACGAGTGGAATACATCAACAACTTGAGTGGATAAAATAACAGCTTGTGTAGGTGACAGCATGAATAAAATAGGAAAATAATTTGACGTTTTGAGTGTAACGGAGTAACAACATGGGTGTAACAAAATAATAATGTTTGTAACAAAGCAACAGCATGACTGTAACAAAGTAACAACCAGAAGGTAACAAGTTAATAACAAAGTGTAACAGTAAAAATCAGTTTAAAAAGGTAACTATCAGAGTTAAGATAAGTTAAGAACAGGAGTGTAACAAGGTAACAACATAAGTGTAACAAGGTAACAACATGAATATAAAAAGGTAATAATTAGTGTTTAATAAGGTAAGAACCAGATTATAACAAGGTAACAAGATCACAATATAACAACATGAATGTAAAAAAGCCAGTGGAACACAGGAACAAAATCAGTTATAAAGGAATAACATGGGTAGAAAAAAAACAAAAAACTGATATGAATGGCATAAAAGAACAACTTCAGTGGGACAAGGATATACCAAAATGTAAAGGAACAATCTATGTGAAAAACAAATAAAACTGATGTTTGAAAAAATACTTTAATATACATTTTTATTTTTTATTTTTTTTAAATATTTTTATATATATATTTACTAAGTCACAGTTAAAAGAAAATTAATTTTACTATTATATCAGCTATTTTTGTTGTATAATAACATCCATTAATAAAACTGTTTATAAATTTTGTTACTGTTTAAACATTACATATAATTATTATTACATAAACCAAAATGGTATAAATATTTATTATGTCAGCTATTTTTGTTGTATAATAACATCCATTAATGAAACTGTTTACACATTTTGTTACTGTTTAAACATTACATATAATTATTATTATATAAACCAAAATGGTATAAATATTTATTATGGTTATACTATCAGTTACATATAAATTTTATTATTGTTTATAGTTATATATAATTGTTACTCTATGTACCTGAAATGCATATAAATTTAACATTTTATTACTTATAAACATTATTCTGTTACAAAAGCTGAATTAAAATTTTATTATTTTATATAATTATTATCATTTTGGTATCAAAGCTTTCTATAAATTTTATTATTTTATATAGTTATTATTGTTTGTATCCAATGTCATATATATAAAAAATGTATTGTATGATTATTATAATTTTGGTACCAGACCTGTCTATATAGCTATTATTACTGTGTGTCACCAAAGCTGCTTATTTTTTTTTATTATTGTTGTTGTTGATGTGTTTCTGTGATGACATATACAATTATTATTGATTAGATAAGTATCATTTCCAGCTACTGAAAGTCTGTGAGAATCGATATAAAAGCTCAGTTAAAAGGAACTGTTTAATAAACAATGAGGTGGCTTTCTTCGAGAGCTCTTTCAGATAAAATAACAATTTATATTCATGACTGTGTAAGCATGTAACAGACTTCAACCGGCTACAAAGATCAGAGTTTCACAGCCGACAAAACCTGTAATATGTGAATGGATAGTAATAACCACATTACTATTCATAAGCTGTCAGAAATGTATATAAGAGTAATAGAAAGAAGATGGAAAGAGATTGATTTTTTTTAGAATTTTATATTTATTTTTCATCGTGTTTTTATAGGTTTTGAATTTTTATGTTTTGAACTGTATTGGTTCTGGTGTCATTTTTAAATTTAATGTGTATAAAATATATACACACACACAAAACAATGTTTTTTTTTTTTTTTTTTTTTTTTTTTTTTTTTACATATAAAGCTAATGTTTTCCAATATACATTGCATTTCTTTAAATAATGGTTTATTTTCTTGAAATGTATTTCAGTTTAGTTCTTTTGATCTTAAAAAAAATATCTGTCTAGGAATTCTGAGCACTGTAGAACAGAGACAAGAGAGAACCAGTCAGTACTTTTACCTGTACAAACACTCTAACCATGGTTTAAATAAATCACAGTCAATAAAACAGTATGTCACAGGGGTAATATATGTAAAAATCTAAACATATATTTTTTATTTGATATATAGGGAATAGCTGGTCACTGTTAGAATTCCATTAGATCTGAACAGGATAAAACTTACACCGTAAGAAGGTAATCAGTTATTCCCAATGTGTATGTGTGTGTATATATATATATATATCATTCAATGATTATAAACAGTGGCAATATATGATGACTAGATAAATTTCTGTATTTTCATTCTGTATATTTCTTTCTTAAATGTCAGTTATATATATATATATATATATATATATATAAATTAATTATTTCATTAAATTGTAATATTCTTCTGTATATTAATGAATATACATATTCATTGTTATACTAACTGTTATTCAAATACCAAATAAAGACTATTGTCAGGATACCACACCAGCCTGATATAGCTAACACTTTGTTATTGTCGTTTGTTTATATGGTAACAATACAAACACACACACACACACACACACACACACACACACACACAAAACACACACACACAAACACACACACACACACACACACATACACACCCCCTGAGTGGCATTGATTGGCAGAAAATTCACACATAAGGGTATGTAGGTGATAATTTGTTAAAAATTAAACATCCATGTTATCACCAATTACTAGTCTATTGTTATTTTTTTAATGTGGTAACACAACATATACAAATCGTTTGTACATTATTTACACATTATGGTATGTATGTGATAACCTGTTAAAAACAAAACATCTCTGTTTACTCAGTAGCTGCTTGGCTATTAACAGTTTGATGGTTTAGCATGTTCTGTGATTAAGAACTAACACACACATTTACATGCATGCACACAAACACTTCTTTGATGTGTGCAGAATATTCATACATTAAGGTAGGTGTGTAATAATTTGATATAAAAAATAAATATCCATGTTACCTACAGCTGCTTGTCTGTTAACAGTTTGGGCTTGGTATGTGTCAACAGATAAAAACAAACACTTCTCAGGTACAATTAAATTACTGTCTGCTTGTGATTTAATATTGGCAGGTGAAAAAAAACAAAAAACAACACACATCTTAGGTGCAAAAGGTTAATGAAATGTTGAGACTGTTGTGCTTTGTGATTATGTGTTAACAACAAATACACAAACAAGCAATGGGTGTCAATAGTTTGTACCAAACTCACAGCCAGTTGATGATTTGTACATTTTACTTAATTAACTCACACAAATCCCACTGACTGGCTATTTGGTTTAGTTGTTGTTTATAATTTTTGTTTTTAAATGTGTTCACAAAATCTTTAATACACTTTTTAAATTTGTTTTTAAAATGTACAATCATCCTTCATTATCTTTAATTATAATCACTACAAATACAAAAGAATTAAATGCTTACACTTTTAAATGCACTATTTGTATACACACACAGACACACACACACACACACACACACATATATGTATGTGTGTTTGTTTTTATCTCTAAATGTACATGTATTTATGTATGATTTTATGAATTAATAAAGGACTGGGGGCAGGGCATTAGTTACCGATAAGAACACTTATGTAAATTAAAAAAATCTCAATTATAGACATTAACAATCAAATAGCCACAGACAGTAATATTCTTATGTGTATCATCTTTACAAACATAGAAAGAGATTTAGGGATTAACTTAGAAACAACAACAACAACAACAACACCTTGAAGAGCATAAGAATAACTCAATAAAGTAACACTGTACACACCTGCATGAGCATCACCTCCTCCCACAGCTGTTGGTTCACGTAGAACTCATCGTGAACCTGCTCCACAAGGATTTGCCAGTTCCGGCTCACACAGAGAGCATTGTTCAGCGAGGCTTTGTCCAAGAAACTCAGGATGTACTTGGCAACATGCACAGGAAGACAGCGAATGAAGTCCCGATACCTCGCCACGCCCGAGTACGCCTTTGAAGCTGTGGGGACGATGAAGCAGGACGGGTCGACAGAACTTGGGCTGTCGTCTGTCAGACTTTCGTCACCACTGTCGTAGTTTGCAATCCCATCCTGGGAGAAGTCCAGGTACTCTCCTGTGAAAGGACTTTCCTCGATTCGTCCGTATTCCGAGCGTGTGGCTACGAGAAGGTCGAGTTCAGGATGATCCTCTGTGTTGTAGGTGTAGCAGGAACTGGCGATGGTTGAGTCCTCATATATAGATGAGTCTGAAATAAAATAAAATAAAAATTTATATTACTAATTATGGAATTTACTTATAATATACATATTATTGAAATAAAACTACCGGCTGTTTACATAAAAAAAAATCTTCATCAAAATTATGACACCCTTTGTCTGTTCAATTCTCAGACATTACATATGGTATGACCTGATAAATTCAAGAAAAAATAACTGTAAATAAATTCAATTACAATGTTCACCACAAAGAAAGATTTACCTATATTTCCTGCTGCAGCATCTTCTTCCAAAACCAGCAACGTCCTTGCCTGTGAACCGATGATGTGAAGCAGATGAACGTCACACGACTGAAGCAAGGTCAAGGCAAAATTGGCTTTTGTCCAGTAGTTAGATTTGGAAAACCAATCCCACGTGGAAGTGGTCAGGTGTTCCACAGAGCTGGCTGTTAAGGCACGGTCAGAGCTCATACTGCTGACATCAGTGGCAAGACTGGGCTTCGTCCTCATCCGGGCGTAGACAAAATCTTTGTTCAGTAGTGGCTGTAGCAGAGAAACAAGTTTCCGTAGCAGATCAACGCTGTGAATGCGCCGAAGTAGCCCCAGCATAAATCTTCTCTTGGAGTGGTCTCCGAGCCGAAGGAACCATTCTTTCACTGACTTGATTTTGAAAGTCAGCAGACAAGATTCACATTTGCCGCAAACTGTGGTCGTCTCCTTGTATCCGCATCTGAGCTGAGGAGCGTAGCCCAAGTTGAACTCAAACTCCTCCACGTTGCACTGCGGATGTTTCATCTCGTCAGACGATTTAATAAAATTACACACCTCCAGCATCTTCTCCTGATACTGTGCACAGTCTTCTCAATGCTGAAACAAACAAAATGTGTTAGTTAATTAAAATAAATAAATAAATAAATAAATAAATAAATAAATAAATATACAAACAAACAAACAAACAAACAAATAAGTAAATAAATAAATATACAAACAAACAAACAAATAAAAAAATATAAAAAAAAGAGGAAATAACACAAGATAATAAAGGTATAAACTTATGTTACATATACATACTTAGACATACATGCATACACACATGTACATACATACATATATATATATATATATATATATATATATAAAACTTACACACACATACATATATATTATAGACACACACACAAAATATACACATACATACATAATAAACACACACAAACACATATACATATACATATATAGATATATACACAAACAGACATTACATAAATAAACAAATATGGAAGTTTGTAGCTCTTGTAAATTGTTAAATTAAAAATGTTTTTAAAAGAGGAGGCTGTAGTGTTACAGTACATACTTGAATAAAGTGCTATGAGTTAAAACAATTATGTTGTTCTCTTAGAAAAGATTTGTAAAGGTAGAAAATGTACTGTAGTTGTTTTGATAACATCATGTCACTGAAGATAAAATTACTTTTAAACAACAGTATATCCCAATATCCATATATTATAATTTATATATTTATTTATTTATTATCAGTAGCTCTGACAGTTATTAAGATGTTTAAAACTTAAACACTTATATCTAAATCTGTTTAATTAAGTTTATATAAAATACAACTGATGCTTCACAAACAACCAGTAATTAAGCTGGTAATTATAAAACAAAGAAATAAACCAAAACATGAAATTTTTTTACCAACCCCCATAACATAAAATTATGAAAACAGCAAGAACTAAACAGTTGATAATAATATCGCTGTTAACTGAAGGGTCATTTCTGTTAAGGTATAAATACATCTACTGACTGTAAAACGTTAAAATCGTGTTCGGTATTAACGTAATTTGTAAAGATAATTCAATGATGAATGATGTAATGATAGAGGATTGTTGAAAATGTTTGAAACTGCTCTCACATACCTCGTATTCCACTAACACATCTCCATTCACGATAGTCATTCCATATAGAACGAGCACTGTGTTCATGTTAAGCTGTAAACCTGTCTACTATTGGGATTACACGTCCCCAAGGATACAGCTATTTGTTTGCTCAATTGCCCTCGCATTGTGTTCCATTGATTCGAGCAATTATCTCCCTTGATGCGCAAACTGAATGGTTTTATGCAATGATATCCAATTCCCAGATGGTTAAGATAAATAACACTGTTTATGTAACTTAAATACATATATATAATGTACTGGAAATTATACATTATGTTTATTTTGATCAATTTTATTTGTTTTTAATTACTTAGCATGGAACTTCAATAGTGTTAGAAGAATTATGTCCCTTCTTGAGGAATTCATATTTAACTATGTGAACTTTAAACTTAGAGCTATATACGAAATAAAAAACAACAAATAAATGATGGCATTCGTGTATTTATAACTGTTATCGGTGCAAATATACAACTGGGAAACGTTCAAAATTGTAGAATACATTATTCATTATGTGCCGTCTGCTACCGGAAATTGATATGAATGTCCTTAGCAACAAAGGCCCGGATGTTGATTATACAAAATGGAGGATAACTTTCTAGTTTTCGCGAGGAACATGAACGATTTACATTGTCATTGTAACGCTTAAATGTACCTTTAAAACATTGGTTGTAGAGGAAACGGGAAACACTGTTCAACTTTAAAATGGCGCTGGAAAGAGCAAAGGTTGGGTTTAACAATAATTTTATTATTATTATCAGTAAACATTCATGCATTCGAAAGGCCAAAGTTAAAGTTTAAATGAAAGGCACCTTAAGCTTAGCTGATTTTATTTCTGTTTATTATTACTTTTTTTTTAATGTTGAAAATCCTGTCCGCCGTTGGGTGATTATTTTCATTATAAATTAATATCAGCCATCTATTGCCTTTTACGTATTTTATTTTTATTTGTCATATAAAATAATAAATATATTGGATTTCCAACAAATAGATTAATAATATTTATTTTTATTTATTTATTTATTTATTATTATTATTATTATTATTATTATTATTATTATTATTTACCAATTTATTTTTTAAAACACAAACTAAATAAATAGAACTTAGTAATTCAAAAATAAATATACAAACATTTTTTCTTCAGAAGATTATAAGATTTGATACAAAATTAGTGTTTTATTATAATTCTTACAGTTAATTCTTAGCAAATATTAAGTAAATAAATGACATTTAATTAAAGGCAATGTTTTTCTTTAACAACCATGCTTTCTTTAAATAAAAAAAAAAAAAAAATAAATAAATGGCCATAACACTGATATTAATAGTAGATTTTTAAAAATAATAATAATCAAATGTTGCTTACTGTTTTAATATTTAAACTTGATTAAAGTAAAGAATAAATGAGAAACTTGTGATTTAGTTTGTTTTTTTTTTTTTTTTTTTTTTTTCTTTTCTTTTATTTTATTATTATTATTATTATTATTTATATTTAATTTTTTTTTTTTTAATTTGGTAATGGTAATTAAATTTTTATTTTTATTTTTATTTTCATTTTATTTTTATTTTTTTTTTTTTTTAGTATTGTGATACTCCAATGTTCAGCTGCAGCAAAACAAGAGGTCTTCCAGGTCTTCCTCCATTACCTCCGTCTGTAACAGAATCATCTGATCTTTATCAGGTAAATACTGCTTGAAGATTCCTTATCCAACATTTCAAAATCAGAAAAGCTCCAAATGCTAAATTATTTTTGAGCAGATCTTAAAGATTTCCAGTGGTTTAATGTACTGAAATTTTATTTGAAGCACGAAATTATATATATTAAAAAATATATATTGCTTATATATATATATATTATATTCTATAACAGAATTATCTACACACACACATTCAAACATTTATCTTAACCATCTGAGAATTGGGTATCATTGCTTAAAGACATTTAATTTGCACATCAAGGGAGATAATTGCTCAAATCAATGGAAGACAATGCAAGGGCAATTGAGCAAACAAATAGCTGTATCCTTGGGGATGTGTAATCCCAATAGTAGACAGGTTTACAGCTTAACATGGACACAGTGCTCAATCTATATAATATATATAAAACTACCTGGAAACTATCTGAGAAATAGAAATTAAAGTCCTGTTTAGACTTGGGCTGTTATTCTCATTTTATTTCTTTATATTCTATAATCTGAAAAATCCTGAGATCCTAAACACTTCCAGTCCAAAGCATTTCAGAAACGGTATCATCAATCTGTAGAATTTCAAATTAGACATGAACTAAACTGTTTTCTATAATCTATTCCCCTTAATACACCTTTTGACTTATTTCCCATACAGTTAGTGGCTGTCATCTGGTTTACTAAAGTCTGTGATATCTGCTTCCCTGTTTCAGTGAAGTGTTTATTTTAGATCCGTTATTATCTTCATTATATGAATTTTCTGTGTTTCACCTTAATTAATACATGTATGGCACTTATGGCAGGAAATTAAATATGACAGTAATTAAATTAAGACATTTCTATGTTGCTGTGAATTAGATTGTACTGCGAAACAGTGAACATCCACCCTTGATGAAAGGCACATCATGGACACAGGCATCACCATTTAAAGAGGAGAAGTATCACAGATCTCCTAGTGAATCCATCGCCAACAACTACACCCCTACAGCGTCTGGTCTCAGACTTAAAACCATGGCCAGACTAATACGATCAAAAACAAAAGGTAAAATATTAAATGATGACAAACATAATATTGCCTCATACAGTTATCGGTATAGTTAAAAGATTTTTTTAATTATTATTTCTTTCATATAATTGTTTTTTTTATGTGTTTTCATATATTTTTTATTTTGTATATTCAAAAATAATTGATTGTGTTTTCTTTTTATTTATTTTTTCATATTTTATTTTCATACTTTATTTGTTTTTATCATCTTTTTTATTTTTTATATATATATATATATATATATATATATATATATATATATATTTTTATGATATTTTAAATTTATGAATTTTATATATTTTTATTTTATTTATTTACTTTTTTTATTTCTGACTTTACACAATTATTCTCTATCAGGTTGTAGTATTTGTAGCATTTTACAGACTTTTCTTTGTATATAAGCAGAGTTAAAATAGAATAGGATTCTTTTTTCCTTTCGTATTTTCATGTCACTTTTAGATAGTTTTGGTTTTCTGCCAGTGTCAGTTCATTTTTATGTGGTTGTTTTCAATCTTTAATTTTGTTATTTGAAGGAAAAATGGTAATAAAACAATGTTTCAGTGAGTGCAAAATAATTTTATAAATATTGTAGACATTAATTTATAATGGAAATAATCAACATTAATAAAAAAAAAAAAAATAAATAAAAATAAAATCAGCTAAGCTTAAGGTACATTCTTCTCCTAAATTCAAAATTCAGTCAGATTTGTGTGACAGATATTTTTATTTCATTTTTATTTATTTATTTATTTATTTATTTATTTATTTATTTATTTATTTATTTATTTATTTATTTTTATTATTATTATTATTTTATTTTTGGTTGCCTTTTAATAAATGTTAATAATAACTGAATTTTAATTGTTACATAATAATTACTAGATGAAAAATATTGAAAAAGAAATACAAGGTTTATGTAAAAAGACATTAAAAAATAATAATAATAATAAAAATTCTCTATTACATTTATAAAGTAGAATCCCTGTAAACAATAGAACTATTATATTTCACAGCACTTGTTCAGTGCCATGTTTCCATTATTGATAGTTATTCTGTATTCTGTCAACAGTCTGTAAATATCTCAGTCAGTTACATCGGCTGATGCTGTTGCACCTTTGACCCTAATTCAGAGTTCACTAAATGGATAAATATTTAATGATGTCTCAAATAAATGTTATCATTAATGGTTATTTGGTATCAATCACACATTTTCATACAATATTTATGATGTAAGAGAGCATAACCTTTATTGATTAAGAACAAAGGTGTTTATAAGCAGCTTCTCAGATAAAGCAAACCTGTGTAAATCAGCCATACCAGTTAGAACGAGGAGTCCAGTTGTTTGTTAAGGATTACTGCAGATTATTCAAATGTTTTACACATAGCATCATATAAAACACTTACCTTGATTTGCTGTAAGCTAGGTAAATTCAGTTTACTCTTAAGTAGTCATTTATTTATCTTTTATTTATCTATTTTGGCTACATTTACATTTAGTAAGAATCTTAATTTCAGCAAAGAAAAAGCCAGGGATGCTGCATGGTAAAAAAAACTAAAATTTGTACTAACAAACAGTTGTGCAGATTTTTTAATTTATGCACCCACATGTTTATTTTCTTTTATTTATTTTTCTTTTATTGGTTTTCATTTTAAATGAATAAATTATCAAATATGTTAGTTGTGAATTAATAAGAAATATATGTAAGGATACATTTTTTGTCATCTTTCACGTCCGCTAATATTTCAAATTAAATGTAAATATTACATTTCTCATCTAAGTCATTGGTTTTGATCAGTTTCTGTATCATTTTCTGATTATTTCATGTATCAAAAGCATTGCACAAGATAATTTTGATTGTTAATTTATTACAGAATGAGTTAAATTAATGGTTAATTGAGTGGCCAGCTCTAAATAGATAGAGTAATGCACCTTGCATTAATATTCAAAGTTACCATCATTAAATAACTGCAATGAATTTCTCTACATATTACGACTAGCAATATTTTATTATGTTCAAAATTGATATCTGTTGATTCAAAGTTTCATTAGGATAAATATCATTATGAAGATAGCTGTCATAAAGATCAATAAATATTATATTTTCATGTGCTTAAAATGAAGTGATGGGCTGTTTATTATTTTTCATAATAATAAAATAATAATACTTTTTTGTTTCGATATCTTTATTAAAATCCAGTTTTGATTATCACATTGTTAATGTTTTCATCACTTAACTCATTTCACATTCATTCATTTTTTTTTTTTTTTTTTTTTAATTTTGGATTTGATTATAAGTTTTTACCATAAATTTTTTTTTTTTTTTCAATGTACACAACTCATTTTAGTTATCATTTTGATTTGCACTTTGTTCTTTCATCACTCTCTACAAAATTTATTGAAAAAATTCATCAAAGATCATATATATATATATATGGTACATCTTTTTTTAACACATCACATTTGAGTTATTCTTTTCAAAATTTCTATTTCTTATACATTTATTTGTGCTGTTACATTACAGTAAACTGTTGTACATTTGTTTTTAATTCATACATCAACCCATGCATTCAAAACCTCCATCATAAGCCTCTTTATCAGCCAATACCCATCAATTTTGTTTTTAATGGTACTTTGTTCATTAGATACTGCTAATTAATTTTTGTACAAATAAACAATACCTAATCTACACAGAGATATGCAACTAATTTTGATACGAACAGTTTATATAATATTCTTGTTGTTATATTAAATTAATGATCTTGTTTTCAGTTGATGGTCGAATGAAGAGTCCAAGAAAACCTTTTCCTCGAAGTAAAACCTACTTTGAACCTAGAACACACGGGTGAGATTAACACTTTGTATATATTTCTGCTAGCGATAATTCTTTCACTGAATAACTGAATAATATACAAAACTAGGATTTGCACTGCTGCCATAATGGTGGCAAAACACACTAGGCTGATACAATGAGGGTGTGTCATGTTTTTGCAGCATAACAAGAAGTTTTGTTTAAGGCCAAATGGTGTATCCACTTTCTGCAGTTAACAGAATTTTTTGTATATATCTGCTTTTAGCAAAGAAAGAGTAAAAATACTAAAATGTAACTACATACATATAATGTACCCCCTGCATATTGTTTAATATGTGTATTGCTGATCAGTATATGTGACAGAGTAAACACATAACTAAAATATACCTTCAAGTTATTTTCTTTCTTCTTTTTCTGACAATGTGCTCATAGTAATATATCCACTAATGTTTGATAAAATCAATTCCATGGCAATTCATGTAGGATGCCATTTTCTTCTCTTTTTTTTTGTCAATGAAAATGGCATGCTTATAAAAGTAAAAAATAAATAAATAATGTCCTGATAATTAATAATTTACTGATTAGTCAGTGGTGATTAAGTTAATCAAGCTGGCAGTGTATTTCTTGAATGTCTTTCTTTTTTTTTGTCTTACTTACTTTATTAGAAATGCAAATAATCAGCCATCTTCTTTCTTCAGTGTCAAAGAATTTTTTGACATCATGTTTTTTAGTGACAGCTATGATAAGACCAACTGGCTGCCAGAAATCGAGGAACTACCACCAAGCCGACCTTTGACCCCATCAGAGCAGATAGACATTATGTTAGCAATAGAAGGTGAAGTGAAATCTGAATCAGGAGAGCCAACAGAAAAAGATCTGGAGGTAATAAATTATTTTTATAAATTGATATCTGTGTGTCTAACGGTATGAAAATATGTGTTAAATAATTCAGCAGAACATTTTAATGTACATCAACCATAGCCACCATTAGTTGGAAAAACCCCATTAATGACTGAATATCACAGTTCTGTGTCATTATTTTATAACTGGAAATAGCCCAGTTGATGCTACAACCATTGTTGATTATTATACAGATTTCTAACTTATGATACACTGAGTATAAGACACTGCCTAGATCTGGAAAACAGACTAATGGACACATTAATGATATGCCCAGTATGTTTTACAAGTGAATTGCATGTCCACTTCCCTAAACTGATTCGCTTGTTCTCTTATTTCTTTTCAGCGGTACTACTACTATATTAGGAAAGGCATTTTTCAAACTATGCTGGCACCCCAGCAACCAGATCAATTGAGAAGAATACAAAATCTGATTCCTGAAACACTACTAACCAATCCAGAATTGGAACTGGATATCCAGGGTCTGTTAGAGGAGGTTGGCTCTGACTATGAATACAGCCTGAGAAAAGCTATAGGTCAGTGATACTTACTTTTAACCTACATATCTGAATTAATTATGTGTATAATATTTATTATTTTGATTATAGGTCATTCATTTTTTCTATGCAAATTATTCTTTTTACTCAGTTTTTATTTAAAAAAAATAATTTTCTACAAATTAAATATCATATTAACTGTAATTTATTAGTTCTTACTTTTTTGTCTCTCTCTATTGCAGTCTTTCCCATTGTTTGTTTCTCATTCCATCCTTCTCCATTTCTTCCTCTCTTTCTCCCCTCTTTCCCTCCATGTCTGTGTCTCTTTCTCCTTCTTCCCTGTCTGTCCATCTATCCCTCTATCTATCTGTCTTTCTATATCTATATATGTGATATATTAAAAAAAGAAGAAAAAAAGAAGAAGAAATCCCCCCAAAATGAGTTCAAAACATAAGATTTGTTTCTTAATTTCAGTTGACTATATATTAAAAGACCCTCATGAAAAGGAACGACTCCACATTAAATGGACTCCAGAACCATTTCCACAGAGGTAGCTGTCTTTCTTTTATCTCTTTATTATTTATTTATTTATTTAAAAAAAAAAATAGCTGCCTAATTTTATTTTATACACCTGTTTTTTTTAATTTATCAAATTTACCTCCATCAGTGTTGTTAACATTTCAGAATTATCCGTGCCCCAGTTCCCTGGCACGACAGTTACACACAAAGTAAGAGCTACAACAGTCTTCACCTCTTCATCACGAACCAAATCATGCTGGAGCTGCAGAACATTTGGTTTAATGAGTAAGTATATGTTTATCTGTGTGTATTCATGCATGTTCGTGTGTTTAATACAAGCAAACTATCCAGCAGTATGTTCCTTAATTATATTTTATTTATTTATTTATTTAATTACATATTTTTGTTTCACTATTATTTATTGCTTGCTGGTTTGTATTTATTTTGTTTATTATTTTTTTTTTATTATTATTATTATTATTATTATTATTGTTATTGTTATTGTTATTGTTATTGTTATTGTTATTATTTTATTATTATTATTATTATTATTATTATTATTATTATTATTTTATTATTTTATTATTTTATTATTATTATTATATATATATTTTTAAATATTTATTATTAAGTTGATATTTATATTTAACATCAGCTAGTTCTAAAATAATACATACCAAATATCAGCTAGTTCTAAAATAATACATATACCAAATATCTGACATTTATGAATTATTATAGAATGACATAAAATAATGTTGGTATACAAATATATGTGTTTCTCAAATCTTGTGGTACTCTATTCTTTCAAGTTGATGGCTTTAGTACACTAGAAAAAAATTACAATAACATATTATTAATTCTTGTCTCTATAACTAAGATTTGTATGAATTGTTTTTATTTACAGCTTTGCTGACCAGAGGTTTGTCAATCTGAAAGAGCTGACCAATGAAGACCTGCCTTTGTTACCTTCTGAGTTTGAGTCTCTCATCAAAAAACAATGTTGGGCTGCACATGAAGTACTGAGAAAAACGTACGAGTTATTTTCTGTTGTGTCTTTGCTGAATTGTCAGTGGAAACATATAGTCTAAAAACATTTTGGATATTTTCAACGTATTATGATGATGATGATGATTATTGTTGTTATTTTCATTTTCCTTATTATCTACACAGTCATCATTGCTATTATTATTATGATAAATATTATTGTTGTCATTATTATTATTATTACTTTTATCATTATTATTATTATTATTATTATTATTATTGTTATTGAAATTCTTTTTCAGTTGTGACAATAATATAAAATTTATAATGTAGAATTTCATTTTTCCTTTCTTCTTTTTTTTTACTTGGACATCATAGCTTAAATTCTTAATTCATTTTATTTATGTTAGTTAATTATCAGTGGAATTAGTTAAAGTTTAAACACTTAGAAATTATCACAGTGTACATTGCAGTGATTTAATTAACAAAGTTTACTTGTTCAGGTGGATACCAAACTGTGCGAAGGTGTTTCAAGACAAGAAGGAACTATGGCAACACCTTGTACCACCCAATGACACTGACTCCACTGAGCATGTTGAGGAGTTTTTCTCTTCTGTAGCTGCTCTCATGTCTATCCAGCTGCGAAGCATGGTGATCAACTCTCTGTCAGACTTCTTACAGTTCTTCCAGATTCACGAGGTTTGAAATAAATCTGTCTCTTTGTCAATTTGTCTGTTTTTTTTTTTTACTTTGTTTGTTTGTTTGTCTGTCTCTCTCTCTCTCTTTTTCTCAGTAGTTTTTTTTCTTTCTGTAGTTGTATTGAGTTCTATCAGTCCATCTATATGTGTTTTGTCTGTCAGTTACTTTGTATCTGTGTGCCTGCTTTTCTTTTTCTCTCTGTCTGTTTTGTTGGCCTCTCTATTTTTCTATTCATCTGTCTGAATATCTGTCAGTCTATGTTTTGATTAACACAGAACAGTACAGAAACAAATAAACATACATATTATGGCACCATATATGCACAGTACTCACAAAAAACAAAAAACAAACAAACAACAAAATGAGAAAATGTAATATACAAAAAAAAAGATAGATATATAACAAGATTGTTTTTAACTAATTTT
Organism: Chrysomallon squamiferum; assembly: GCA_012295275.1. NCBI lineage: Eukaryota > Metazoa > Mollusca > Gastropoda > Neomphalida > Peltospiridae > Chrysomallon > Chrysomallon squamiferum. The sequence continues at coordinate 31,401,132 of CM022679.1, forward strand.
TTGAAGGTTTATATAAGTTATGTGTTTTATTTCAGGCTGGAAATGATTTTGGAGATGAGTTTGATGAACTGCAGTATGTCATGCCACAAGTGATGATCATCAAACTTAGAGTCGAGGATCCCAAGATCATTTTTGATCCACCATTTCGGGATATTCGAGACATCATTCTGCGATGTTTCTCAGAGATTATTGCCAGTGGAGATGGCTTGACTAGGGTGTGTATTAACTGTACATTTATTTATTAACATTACAGAGGTAGTCTCAACTCTAATTAAATTACACTCGAATACTACCTTTGTTATTTCCAGAGCAAAACAAGAAAATTGATTAATTAAGACATATAATGAAAATATTATTATTATATATATTTTTTTTTTTTTTTTTCATAAAAACAAATATGACTTTGATCTAACATTTTTTTTTCCTTCAGGTCGAGTGTGAACTGTTCCCTGACATGAGAGGGCAGCGATTGTTACTGCGGTCAGTGAAGATTCAGGAGTCATTGGTCACTCAGTTTGTGGACCAGGTCATGGAGATTTTCAAAAACAACACTGTTGGTCCCCAGAAGTATGTGATATATTCTATATTTAGTCTTCAACAGTTCTTCTTTTTCATTATAAATCTTCCATAATACATATCCAATATTTTCAGATGTCGTTACACAAAATATTGATTTTTAGTTATACTTCTACTTTTTATGTTTCCTTAAACATAACAATTTTATTTCAGATATCTGAACACATACAAGAAGTACTCTGACCTCCTCAACAACAAAGCTGATCAAGATGTTTCTGCTTTTCTTCGTGAGAAACACTCAATTCAGGCCTTCAAAGAGGTGAGTTTTACTTACGCTTTCATTACTTGAATACAACTACTAACATGTTTTCATGTGTTTTAACATTTTAAGATATTAACCTGATAATAAAAGCTATATTTGTCTATTTTATTGTTATAAATAGTGTTAGAGACTGAAATTCTAACATTGTACACTTTGTGTACATACTCTTGCAGCAAATATTTATTCCTTCTGTATATTCTTTATAGACTGTACCAAATGTACAGATATCTTATCAGGAGACATTTGATTTTTGAAGTGACAAATTGATGCTAATAAAGAACATTCTTCATAATTGAGCATTAATTAATAATTATATCTAGGATATGGAATGAAATCAGATTATATATGTGCTAATTATTTTGAATGGCATTTCTTTACTTGATAGAAAAAGAAAAAAGTGTTTAGAAAATGGGCCAAGGTATTTTTTTATATTGTAAAACATGGGCTTTACCATGATGATATTGTTACACAAACACATTGTTGTAAAACGTCCATTAGACACAAATATTACTGTATCCAATTACAAAATATTTTCATAAATAATAATCCAGGACAACATTTTTAATGCAAATATTTCTAATACATAATTAAATATGTAAATTAGCTAAAATACATCTGTGCATCAACTATATGGTTTAAATAAATTTGTTATATCTCAGTGTAATTTATTTATAACTAGAGTTCATCCTTTCTTAACAATAAAGTTAAAATCTGATGAAGTCTGACAAAATCTGGTTTGAATGAGCAAGTGATTCTGATTGTAGAAATGATTAAAGTTAAAGGGAAAAGATGATTGGTAATGTAAATATCAGTCACATATTTTAAAAAAAGTTCTATATAACATGCTAAGATATATCTGTAAACCTTTTTATTAAATTATTATTATTATTTTTATTGTTGTTGCTTTAAGATGGCATTTATGAGTGAGTGAATGAATATATATATAGAGAGAAATTTGTTTAAAAATGAGCACATTAAAAAGCAGTAAAACTGTTGGAATGTTTTCTATAGTTGTAAAAAGATCTTAACCCCTTAGCTCCTTAACTTACATTTGTACATGTTATTCTTTTTGTTCCATTAATTAAATTGCCTACATGGCTTTCCATAATTCATGAAGAACTTTGATTTTCTTTAGATTTTTAATATCTTTCTCTCACATTAATCTTTGATTATTAGATTTTCCATAAGGTGAGAAAGTGTTTCTTTTTTTATGAGACATCTGACTTATTGTTTTAAATCAAAAACAATTTTTTTTGTCTTTTTGGCTATACATGGCATTTTGTTTAAAAATTATTTAAGAAAGATATTTTTTTTTTTATCTGATCTTTAGTAAACTTTAATTTTATTTTTAATTTTTTTCACTTGATATGTCACTTTAGAAATTAAAAAATTGATCACATAAGAAACACTTAAAAACTGAATGTATTGTCACAAATATCACATGAAATTTAGTTCACTGATAAAGTAGTGTTTTCACAAGAAATGTGAATCTATTTAATTTATTTTTGCCCCATTGTTGATTATCTTGTATGATATTTTTTCTAATTTTTTTTTTATTTTAACTGTCTTGCTATTTAATTTTTTTTGCTATATCTTTATGCCAGCATATGTGTATATCAGTGTGTATTTGTATGTGTACCAATGTGTGTGTGTGTGTGTGTGTGTGTGTGTGTGTGTGTGTGTGCATGCATGTGTCACTGTGTGTGTGTGTGTGTGTGCATGTTTCTGTATAAATGTGTGAAGCAAGTGTATTTACTTACTTTTTTATTATTATTATTATTATTATTATTATTATTTTTATTATTGTTATTATTATTATTATTTTATTATTAGTAGTAATATAAATATTTTTGATACGTATTGATCTGAAGTAACTAGTCTGCTCTTTCAAGCATATAAAACCAACTGTTTTCTGTTTAGTAAATAATATATTAACAAAGAATATTTAATAGTTTACATATTATTGTTATGTGTAACTCAGGCAGAATGGTTGTGGTAAGTACTAAGCAGAATAATGAGGTGCCTGTTTTTAATATAGACAATGTATTGATGAAAATAAAGTAATAAATAAACATGTTTGTTTCTTTGAGTGTGTGTGTGTGTGTGTGTGTGTTTGTGTAAACACACATGTATGTGTATGTTTATATTATCTGGGTGTGTTTATGTCTATTTATTATAGGATAAATCATTTTAATCTTTTATTTATAATTTTTTCATCTTACTTATACAACAGAAAAATATAAAAACTTACAGTTTCATTTGTATATTTATCTGCTTTTTAAATAAATTATGCTTACCTTCTGGCATCATAGACAAATACTGTATATACAAATTAATACTTGTAACATAATTTTCTCTTTTTTAAATATTTCATTACATATTTACAACATACTTCATTGTTTACACTTCACGGCATTAGTATGTATTTTTATCAATGCCTTTTTAAAAAAAATAACAAAATAAGAATTCATAGATAAGTACAGAAATAATTAAATCTATGTATATATGTATCTATATCTTATATTATAATAAGAGACAAATTTAATTACTTACAGAAAATCACTTCGCTGAATGACTTGAGGGATGAGATAGCACTGTTACGTATCACTGTACCACTCAGTATGTACTGCCTCGACTGTGACAGCCTCAATGTGGAGCTGTGTCAGCGAACAAACAAACTCAGAGAGAGGCTTGTCACATTCTCCATGGACGAGAATCGCGAACTCAACCGAGGGTAGATTGCTGTTTTTTTATTTTTATCTGTCTGTACACAAATATTTAAAAATTTATTTTAACTTTCATGGTACAATAGATATGTGAAAAGTAATATGCTTCAAAACCATATTCTGTTGTTTAGAATCTGCAAGAAATACGATGAGATGGCAGACAAAGTGAGTGAGATTCCAGAAAACACCAAAGATCTTGTGGAAATACAGGAATTTCTCAAACAGGTTAGCACATTCCAAACTTTTTTTTTTGAAATACTTGAATATTTATGGAATATTTTCACCTCTTCTGAATTCCATAAAGAACATTGTTAAAAGCTGCAAATAAAACATTATTAAATTAAATGCTAGGATGAATTTAGATTCACTGAGTTAAATGTTTGTGAACACCAGTCTTTGGTGATAATAAAATCTGATACATAATGATAATAATAATAATTTTTTTTAAATTTAAAATTTAAAATGAAGATAGAAAATATTCCCTGATACTCAGAAAACATGGTAGCTGGCAATGCTGCATTTGGTTTAGCAGAAATACTAATTAAGTGAGAAAGTGTTATCTGTCCTCGTATTTTGTTTTCTTACTGAATTATTTTCAAAATTGATATTTTTATCGTGGTTTATTTGTATACGTAACTGTTTAGCTGGATGTTTTAGTTCTTATTACTATTTTATTTGTATTTATTTCTGTATTTATTCATTTATTTATTCTAGTCAATGGAAGTCACAGTGTACAAACTACTAGATGAGATTGATGAAGCTGCCAACAGACTGATGTTCCTCTTAGACTACGCCATCTTTCCTTGTAAGTTCATTCTCCATTAAATATCTTCAATTCTTTTTCCTTCTTATTTATTACCATTTTTTTTTTTTAAATATATTTTTATTTATTTTATTTTAAAGTTAATTTTTCCCTTTCTTTTTTAAATTTTTTTTATGGTTTTGTATTTTAAGATAATGTTTATTTAATATTTAAATTTTTCTAAAATTTTAGCTGTTTTTAAAAAGAAAAGGCATTTATAATGATATTAGTTTTATTTCAGATTTTTATTTTATTTCATTTTATTTTGTATTATTTTATTTTTTATTTTTTTATTTATTTATTTATTTATTTATTTATTTATTTGGTGTGGATTTCTTTTATAAATGTTCCTTTCTTTGTGTCTTTGTTTTCTCTCCCCTCTGCACCCAGTTTGTCTGAATACTGAGTGCTGACAGCACTGTGTTTTTATTTTATTGTTTGTTTCACTCTCCAGTGGTTTGCACCACACACGGGCTTCACTGCCCTACCGATGTGTCAGATCACACCAAAGCTTTGTGTGTGAAACAGGGTAAACTCCTACTGTAGACTAGTGTAGATTATATACCACAGTAGATGCTTGTCAGTTTGGTAACATTCAGCTGATATTGAACATCAAGTTATTAATTTTGATGTGTGAATTTTTTCATATTATATTTTTTTTTTTTTTTTTTTTTTTAATATAGATATATAAGTTAACCATCTTTTTGTTTTCTTATTTTTTAATCTAAATAATTTTTAGTGAATTTTTTAAATATATTGAAAGTAACTTCATTTGAATTTTTTTATTTTATTTTAATAGACAAAATAATGAATATTATAATATGTAGATAGAAAAAACATTTTTTTTTTTATTTTACTTTAACAGACAACATTTATTTTTTTAATTTACTTTTTTTTTTTTTTTTTTTTTTTTTTGTTACTTCTTTTTTTATTTATTTATATATATTTTCTTGTTTGTTATTGTATCATTAGTTTAGAATATATAATTTTGAAATCACTGGTTTTGTTGCTAGGAGTTAAAGGTTTTTTTTTTTTTTTTTTTGGTTGTTTGTCTTTTTTTATTTATTTATATATATATTAATAACAGTAGCTAGGAGTGTTTGTGTTTGTTTTAGTTTTTGGGCTGTTTGCTGTGATGCAGAGTAGGTTGCTTTGATGTATTTATTTTGTGATACCGGTTTTATTTTTCGATATGTATACATATATACATATATACATATAGTTAATGTAGGTGGTTTCATACTTTGATTTAAAAAAAATAATAATTAATTAAAATTAATCATATTTTTGAAAGAAAACAAAAATGTTTTTACATTACACCGAAACATCTTTTGCAAGCATTTTTAAATTTTTTTCATGTATTGCTATTGTTTTTAATTTATTTATTTGGTATTTAAACAAAAAAAAAAAAGAAAAGAAAAAAGATACCAACAATTAAATAATAAATATCTAGAAAAACACTGAAATGAAAATGTGTAATTAATTCATCTCTCCCCCATGTCATATTAGCTACTTTAAAATTTTATATAATTGTATATATTTATTTTTGAGTTTCTTTTCATGTGGGGTCTGTCGGTGGTTTGTCTGTCCATCTGTCTGGCTGATTACCTGTCCTTCTGTATATCTGTTTACATGTTTCTTCAAACCTTTTATATAGATATATATGTATATATATATTTTTATATTTATTTATTTTTTTTTTTTTTTTACCTAGCTACTATCAAGCCCTACTGTACATGAACATAATTTATTTGCATTATTAGTTACAACTGCTTGCCTGTCATAACACACCACTGCATTTACATCCATTAGGGAATATTCCGTGTGGAACTGGGTGTTTTATTACTACATCTTTACCTCTTCCAGTTGACGACATCAAACTCAACAGCACTGTGTTCCACTGGCCGGAGCACATCCACACAGTGTTTGACACCAGTCAGAGCCGCATCATGAGCAAACGAGAACACATCGAGGACGATCTCAGAAAGAGAATCAATGCATTTGAAGACCAGCTGAACAGCTACATGAAAGAAGTGGAATCTTTCAGAAAGAAAGAGGTAAAAAGAAACGTTGATTGCACTGACGTTAACTTTTGTTTAACCCATAAGCTGGCACACATATTCTGCCCAGACAAACCCAGTTCATTCAGTTGAAGAAAAATAGTTTATTGATGGGAGCCATTATCAGATAGTTTTGTGATAAGAAAAAAAATGACAAGCAACGGGGTTAACACAAACCCCCACGTAAGGGTTAAGATTAATTTTTAGACAGACAGTACTTTAGTCTTTGTCTGGTTTGTATTTTAATTGCAATTGTTCTTGACTGCATTAAAAATCACATGTTTTTATTTCTGAATTTATTTCCTGTTCTGATCGGTGCTCCCTGACTGGTTTATCAACAGATATAATATATACTTTACTGTCTGTTAGAAGATTAACATTTTTCTCTATCTATATATCTACATAACTACCTATCTACCTATCTATCCCTCTATCTAGAACTACATTTATTAACTAACTAACTAACTGATTAAACGCCCATGAATGGATGAAAAAATCATTATAACAAAACAAAACAAAAACAAATCAACCAGTGACTTCATCATTCATGATTATTTTGGTGGTTAATACTAAATAAATGACTGTTTGATCTGACTTTAACTAAGAAAGAATACAAAATGTTGTAGCAGCTGAGAAGGTCACAGTGTAATGTGTGTGTTACTGTTTCAGTTTTTGAGTGCAGATGAGATGAAGTCCAATGTGGATCAACTGGCACAGCTACACGTGAATCTGGAGAAGGCGCGTGATGACTTGGAAGGAATTAACGAAGAGGAGACTTTACTTGGCTGGGAGACGAGCAGCTTCCCTCAGCTGCAGCAGATGTTCATCATGAAAGATCCATATGACAAACTGTGGAACACAGCATACAACTTCCATCTCAAACACGACCAGTGGCTCAATGGTTAGTGTGCACTCATAACAAAAAAAACCCAGCATAGATACACACATGTTAAAAACCAGTATAAAATGCTTAGTATATACATGTCAATAACCAGTGTAGAACACATACTTATTGTAAACTGTGTTGTACTTAGTAAACACATATGTGGAAAAGCAGCATAGTCGGTTTATATTATATTATATATAGATAAAGCTATAGATATAGAATATATATATAGATATAGATACAGATATATGAATATATTGTTTGTGTATAATATTATACGTCATAAAAAGAAACAACTGTTAAAATAATTCATAAGTAGACCAGATATAATTACAGTCTCACATCTACATTATTAACTATAGACATTTTTTTTTTTTTCAAATATGAAGAGTAGTAAATATGTTGATTTAAAAGTGTCTTATTTTTCCAAACAGGTCCGTTTGTGAATCTGAATGCAGAGGAGATAGATTCCGAGGTCACTGACATGTGGAGAGTGATGTACAAACTGACCAAGACTTTCAGTGACCAGCCTGGTCCAAGGAGAATTGCAGACAGCATCAAAGGGAAGATTGACAAGTTCAAAGTTCACCTGCCCATCTTACACACCATCTGTAATCCTGGCATTAGAGATCGTCACTGGGAGTCGGTAAACAGGATTTTCTCATTCATTTCACTAATTAACTGCAGCCCATGCATGTTGTTATGTTTTAATTACTATTACATAAACCCCAGAAGTATTAAACAGACGAGCAACAAAATAGAACTATCTATTTATAAATCTTCTTAATTTATGTTGAAGAAGAATGTTTTTATAAGCAACGTGGATTAAAGCATTAAACTTTTTAAAAAATCACAAAGTACAAAAAGATAATTCCCTAAACATAAATAAAGCATTATCTATAATTACATGGATTAAAGCATTAAACTTTTTAAAAAATCACAAAGTACAAAAAGATAATTCCCTAAACATAAATAAAGAATTATCTATAATAATTTTCACTTGGTTGTCATACACACTTACTTTGAATCAAACCTAGTTATACGTTACTCAGAAACATGAGTGTGTCACTCATGCTAACTTGCACATAAGGATGTATATTACACTTTTATTTATAGTAACAGATGTATGCATGTATATCTAATATTTTCCTAAATGTTTACTACATAATGTTTGTATGATTTCAGATGAGCGACATTGTTGGTTTTGACATCAAACCAGATGAAGAATCGTCACTCTTCCAGATGTTGGAGTACGGCTTAAACAAACACCTGCCTCAGTGAGTATAGTAATCATGATTCACATCATCATCATCATCAACAACAACAACAACAACAACAATAACATCATCTTCTTCAAATTCAGACATGGATTCCTGAACCTAATCAAAATGATTTTCTATTTTTCAGATAAAACACATTAGAACATTTGAATCACCAATACTTTATTTGTGACATAGGAATCCTTTTATTTTTATAAATTTTGAAGTAGTTTTTATTAAAACAGTGCCATAATAATCTGTTTTATGATTAGATTCACATTTTTGTTACTGGCAACAGTGTGATGGTCATGTTGATTAATTTGCTGATGTTTGTTCCAGACTGGAGGAGATTGGTGCTGCAGCTGCTAAAGAACATTCACTGGAGAAAGCTCTGGAGAAGATGAAAATAGAATGGAAAGATCTCACCTTTGAAATGATCCCATACAGAGACACAGTAAGTGAAACATCCCTATATCTGTCTGTCTGTCTGTTACTTGTCTGCTCATTCATTTGAAAGTTTATCTATTTATCTCTCCATTTATATATATTTATTTATTTTACCTGCATTAGATATTTATCTCATACACTTTTAATCTCTCCACATATCCCTATTATTTTATCTACTGTTTCATCTGTAGATTCATTTATTTACTTATTTTTGGTTTTTTATCATCTGTCTATTTATGTATGATATATATTAACATGTATTCTGTTACTGCAGGGTGTTGCCATCCTGTCGTCAGTGGATGACATACAAGTGTTGCTGGATGATCACATCGTCAAGGCTCAGACGATGCGTGGCTCGCCATTCATCAAACCATTCGAAACAGAGATGAAGGAATGGGAGGAGAAGCTTCTGCTGATGCAGGATATACTAGATGAATGGCTAAAGGTAAAACCAAATGTTCAAATAATTTGTATAATAACTACATATTTATTCATGCTTGTTCGTGTGGGTTTCAGTTTGCACATATACACATATACACATATAAATCAGAAAATATGAAATATTAATAAATTTCAAAATATTAAATTTCACGGAACTAACTTCAAAAAAATTAATTAAGATAAAATTAAGTTACCCTCCATATTAATTCTAGGTTTTAATCATTCATTACCACATAACAACCTCTGTTGTTTTGTAAACAAGTAATAAGTAATTAGTATGAATTTTAAATTTAAATTGGGACTAAAATCTTTATACTGAGATTGTGTTTAAGGTAGACAGTGAATGTTAACACTGCACTCAATTCTAAAAAAAAAACAAGATTTCAAAACTAATCGTATTAATCAACAGTGTCAAGCCACCTGGCTGTACCTGGAGCCGATTTTCAGTTCCGAGGACATCATGGCCCAGATGCCAGAGGAAGGCAGAAAGTTTGGGATTGTTGACAGTTACTGGAGAGACATTATGACAGAAGCCACCAAGAACACAAACTGTCTGGTTGCAACAGCACAGCCCAACATGCTGGGAAGACTCAAAGAGGCCAATGTGTTGTTGGAAGAAATTCAGAAAGGACTCAATGCTTATCTGGAAAAGAAGAGACTATACTTCCCCAGGTATTTGATTATTAGAAAAATTTACAGTGTTCTTTTTTACATAATATGAGAAAAAGCATGCAAATAAATATTTGTAATATGTGTATGAGTTTTAAAAAGTTATGCAAAAATTTCTTTTTTGATAACACTTATGATACAGTTGTTATGTTCTTTTTAATAAAAAGGAAAAAATCATGTCTGAATTTGTTTTCCTATATATAAAAGTGAAAATAAAGTACTGATACATCTTTAAAGTTTTCTTTATTATTTGTTTATAACACAGTAGATTATTAACTAAGTACATAATTACTTTTTTTTTTTTTTTTAAAACAACAGATTTTTCTTCCTGTCTAATGATGAGCTGTTGGAGATTCTGTCTGAAACGAAAGATCCTATGAGAGTTCAGCCTCATCTGAAGAAATGTTTTGAAGGAATCGCCAAACTAGAGTTCACAGAGGCACAGGAGATTGTTGGTATGATTTCTGCAGAGAATGAGGTGGTGCCGTATTCAACAAAAATTATTCCTGCCAAGGCAAAGGTACAGAACTTAAATGACCTAAAATATAATATTATATAATAAGAAGTGATAATTAAATGACATGCAATATAATTTTATTTGTAGAATCATGTTGCTGTCAATTTAAGGGGCATAAAATGATAATAATAGATTTAAATGTTATTATCACAGCTGTAAAAAAGCAGTTATACATTAACAAGAGCAACATTAGTATGGTTGTAGTAAAAGTAATAGAACAGTGATCCTATTGTATAGGATGAGGTGAATCCTTATTTCATTAAAATTAACCCTGCCAAAGTAAAGAAGTAAATTTAAATAACATACGTCATAATATTATTTACAGATGTCAGTTTGTTTGTTGTAAAATAATGGTTAATTTTATGAAAGTAAAAACAGTCTTTAGTATAATTGTTTATTGATATAATGATAGTGTGTGTGTTTGTGTGTGTGTGTGTGTGTCTGTATGTATGTGTATACGTATTAGTAATAGTAGATGTAGCAGTTTCTGCATCAAAAATAGTGACTGTATGTATGTCTGTGTCTGCCTGTGTCTGTGTGAGTATGTCTGTGTGTGTGTGTGACTGTGTGTGTGTTGTGTGTGTGTGTCTGGGTGTGTCTGGGTGTGTCTGGGTGTGGAGTATATATATGGGGGATGTCATAGTAGTTATTATCTAGAAATGGTTACATGTTGTTATACATACATACATATTTTTTAACAGGGCATGGTTGAGAAGTGGTTGTTACAGGTGGAGGACGTCATGATCAGTAGTGTCCGCAAGGTTATCATTGACTCTATCGCCGCTTACAAAGAAACACCTCGGAAACGCTGGGTCATTGAGTGGCCTGGCCAAGTTACTCTGTGTGTCAGTAGTATCTTCTGGACCACCGAGGTCGTTGAGGCGATGAAAACAGAGGATGGAATGAGAGTAAGTTTGAACAAACATAACTTACATTATTGTTATAGTTGTTGTTATTATTATTATTATTGTTGTTGTTATTGTTATTGTTATTGTTATTGTTATTGTTGTTGTTGTTGTTATTGTTATTGTTATTATTATTATTGTAATTCCTACTGTTATTATTATTGTTATTGTTACTGTTATTATTATCATTATTGTTATTCTTATTGTTATTATTATTACTGTTATTATTATTGTTATTGTTATTATTATTATTATTGTTACTGTTATTATTATTATTATTTTAAATGTTACTGTTATTATTATTATTACTATTATTATTATTATTATTATTGTAATTATTACTGTTACTATTATTATTATAGTTATCATTATTATTAGTATTTCATCTTGAAACAGATTTTTTTTTTCTGTAAACTTAATTTATAATAAACATCAGATTGGATGATGTATGCTGTCTGCAAACTAATGCTATCTCAATATTTGTTATTTCTTTCACTGAATACTGAATTTTATTACAGAAATATATGGAGATCAGCAATCAACAGATTGAGGAGATTGTTGAACTTGTGCGAGGGAAATTGGAGAGCGGAGCCAGGATCACCCTTGGGGCCCTTACTGTTATTGACGTCCACGGTAAGAAAAAAATAATTCTGTTTTTGAAATGTATTTGTTTATCATAATTAGTGGTATTCTTAGATATTTTAAAAATTTAGTTTTTTTAATTAATCTTTTAAAATGTATTTCCTATAAGCTATTTTCTATGGCAGATACATTTTTATATGTATATAAAAGTGTAACACATTTAATCTTTCTTTTTCTTTTCTTTTTTTAATTTTTTTTTTTAAACGTATAATTTCTTTCATTTGGAAATATGAACCTTTTATAATTAAAATAATTAAACTGTTATTTTTGTTTTTTCAGCTCGTGACACTGTGGTCAGCCTGGTTAGGGACAATGTCCGAAGTCCACTGTCCTTTGATTGGCTGGCTCAGCTGCGTTACTACTGGGAGGATGATGTCATCGTGAGGATGATCACCACTGATATACACTACGGCTACGAGTACCTTGGTAACACACCCCGTTTAGTCATCACTCCCCTCACTGACAGGTGTTACAGGTAAAGTGCTACCATTCTTTGCTAATAATAAAGTATAACAAAATTAGCATGCTCTCAATATGGAGGCTATTTAATATTTTTATTATAATTTCATTCAGTCAGATTATATAACTTTAGTATGAATTTTTATTTACAAATAATAAGTGAACTCTTTAATAGATATCTTTCAGAACTGACATTAATCAGAAGTTAAGAGACAGACCCAGAACAAAACATTAAAAAACTAAAATAATAATAATAATATAGATAAATGTATAGATAGATATTTGTTTATTTATGATTTGTTATTCTGGGATTGACTCACAGAAACTTCTCATTAAAGTCAAGTTCTAGCTACATATATCCTAAAACCAAGGTAACAACCACCATCTTACTTTAAAAAATTATAATTAACATTTGTTTACAGAACATTAATGGGAGCACTTAAACTGAATCTTGGAGGAGCTCCTGAAGGGCCAGCTGGAACAGGAAAAACAGAGACCTGCAAAGATCTGGCCAAAGCAGTAGCTAAACAGTGTGTTGTGTTTAACTGTTCAGACGGTCTGGACTTCAAAGCTATGGGAAAGTTCTTCAAAGGTCTGGCACAGGCTGGTGCCTGGGCATGTTTTGACGAGTTCAACAGGATTGAGCTGGAGGTGTTGTCTGTGGTCGCTCAGCAGATTCAGAGCATTCAGACTGCCATTGCAGCCAATCTAAAGCGATTTATGTTTGAAGGGACAGAACTCTCGCTCAACCCAACGTGCACCATTTTCATCACCATGAACCCAGGGTATGCCGGAAGACAGGAGCTGCCTGATAATTTAAAGGTTAAATATTTAGTTTTATAATTCAAAAATTTATTTCAGTGCCTTAAAGACACTTTTAGTGTAATACTTCATATATTTTGTTTTCTTCTTTTTTAAAAATTATTTTCTTATTGTTCTTGTTATTGAGATTTCTAATGTGGCAGACACAGTGTAACTTTATAGTTTATTTTGTATTTCAGGTGTTGTTCAGGACTGTGGCTATGATGGTTCCTGATTATGGCATGATTGGAGAAATTGTGCTCTACTCTGTTGGCTTTGTTGACGCTAGAAGGTAACATTAATATAAAAATATGTTACTAATGGTTTTTTTCAAATTTCATGATTTTAGTAGCTTAAATATATTTATCAAAAAAAAATTAAAATCAGTAATGTGATGCTCTATTGTTTCATCTGTGTAAACTTTCTTTTATTATTATTATTATTATTATTATTATTATTATTATATAATGTCATATTTTAAAAATAAAACCAGAAAATATCATGTTTATTTCCCCTTTTATTCATTAAATAAAATAATCCATTAAAAGTGGCTAAAATATCCCAAAATACTTTATCAAAAATGTTTTTAGACTAAAATTTTGTCTAAATTATTTTCAGCTTATCAAACAAAATTGTTGCCACCTATCGACTCTGTTCAGAACAACTGTCGTCACAGCATCACTACGACTACGGCATGCGTGCCGTCAAGTCTGTCCTCACTGCTGCAGGGAATCTCAAACTGAAATTCCCTGAGGAGAAAGAAGCCGTTCTTCTCCTGAAAGCCATTAATGATGTCAATTTGCCCAAATTCCTGTCACAGGTATGTTTGACTTTTGTAAACAACTGACAAATATTTCATAATGATTTGATTGAGTTTTTGTTTGTTTGTGTTAATCAGAGCTGTAGACTATTGTACAGAATTCAGAGTCCATGGACTGTCTTGTCAAAATTGTTAGAATGGTTGGAGAAAAAGTGCATATAGACAGTAAGACATCTAAATATTATTTTAATTAATGTCTCTAGGTAGGGTATCTCAGGGATCCAATACAGTATTTACCTGTCAAATGCAAATACTTCAAAACTATTTTTGGAGTACCATTTAATTTCAACATAATTCAGATATTACTCTTTATTCTTTATTTTATGAAAAAATACTGATAACAAATTTTCATTTTTTGGTATGTATTTTTTTTAATATTTGGTAGATGTAAACTGACTGAGTATTTTTGATTTTAGGATGTTCCACTGTTTGGTGGTATCATCTCTGATCTGTTTCCTGGAGTGGATCTACCAAAACCTGACTATGGTGTATTCATGGAGGCTCTCAAAGACAACATTGCCAAGCGAAAACTTCAGCCTGTTCCATGGTTCATTGACAAAATTATCCAGGTGTGTATAGCTTTAATGATTGTGCATTAGATATCTCCTTCATGCTAGATGATGACACAGTTACAATTGCTATTATTTTTCTCATGAATATGTTTCAATATTTATTTATATATTTTCCTACAGCATCTTTACAATTTTCTCTAAATGTCCTCATTTTCTTTCCTTTGCATATGCATAAAACATATTATCATATTTAGTTCATATAAACTTGTTATCTCATCTAATAATTTTATTTATGAATATTTTTATTGTTAGTGTCGAAAGACTAGTATTAAAAGTTTCTCTTATAATGTATATAATTATTAAAATTTTGACTTCTAAAGTATCATGTAGCCATCTTTCCTTTTCCTTTGATATATCCATATCATGTTTAGTTCATGTTTCATCCCATCTAATCATTTTGTTTAAGAATATTTTGTTAGTGTTCAAAATCAGCATATGTAATTCTTGAAATATCATATTCTAAAATATCATCAACAGGTTTACGAGATGATTCTTGTCCGGCATGGTCTGATGATAGTAGGTGAGCCCCTAGGGGGTAAGACAGTGGGCTGGCAGGTTCTGGCTGACTCCCTGACTGACTTGTGTGTCTCAGGACAGTATGAGGAGTTTAAGACTGTGTACAGGATCATCAATCCAAAAGCCATCACCATGGGACAGCTGTACGGCTGTTTTGATCCTGTGTCTCACGAGTGGAGTGACGGTAAGTTGTGGTCTCTAACCACAGTTTTTTAATTCTCAAGCAATTTCTTCATTTTATTCTATTTTTTAATAACGAATAAACAAAGTCCACATTTTCAATATTATTTTAATCATCAATAGAAATTTAGTCTTTTAATCAAATGTTATCCAGACATGATTTTTTCCGCTAATCTTTTAAGGAAGGAATATAAGTTTGAGTTTTTAGTTTTTAATTTTTAGTTAAAGAATGTGCTGAATGAATAAATGATTATGTCTCAATATTTAGCATAGAGATTTTGTATCTCTCTTTGACTTGGTGTTTCAGTATGTTTATAGTTAACAGTAATAAATATAAAATATATAAATATTGTAGTCTACTTATTACATGATCACTGTTTGTTTAGGTGTTCTGGCTAACACATTCAGAGAGTATGCCAGCAACCCGAATGAAGACAGAAAATGGATTTTGTTTGATGGTCCTGTGGATGCTGTGTGGATTGAAAACATGAACACTGTCCTGGATGATAACAAAAAAGTATGGAATTTTTTAAATTTTATTATTGTTATTTAGGTTAATGCAAACAATGTACGCAGAAATAATTGAATGTTTTCATGAATTTAGCTGTATCTTAATATTCATTTATATAAATAATTATTAATATTTGTGTGTTTGTGTGGATAGATTTTATATCTATATAAATCTATGCACACACACACACACATACACTCACAGTAAATATATGTATAATATATATATATATATATTTATTTATTTATTTATTTATATAAATTTTACATTCTTCTCTGTCTAGCTGTGTCTGATGAGTGGCGAGATTATTCAGATGAGTAACAAAATGAACCTGATCTTCGAGCCAGCCGATCTGGAGCAGGCCTCTCCTGCCACTGTCAGCCGCTGTGGCATGATTTACTTGGAGCCTCACCAGCTGGGCTGGCGGCCGTTCAAAGACTCGTACATGGAGCATGAACTGCCACCCAAGCTGTCAGCGGAGGACAAGGAGCTGGTTGAGGACCTGTTTGAGTGGCTTGTGGACCCCTGTCTGCGATACGTCAACAAGTCCTGTAAGACTTTCATCACCACGTCAGACATGCACCTCGTCCAGTGTCTCATGAAGATGTACACATGTCTAATGGACGAGATTAAAGACACTCTGTCGCAGGAGGTGGAGGAAGGTCAGGACCCCCCTCCAGGCATGTTAACAGCTCAGCAGGTAAATGAAAAATTGTTAATTACTTTTTAAACTTTACGTTTTACACAATTTTCAGTTCAAAACTTGTGTTTAATAAAACTAATGTCATAACTAATGTTAAATTTTTTTTTTTTATAACAAAGACTGACAGGAAATAATTAAATGTCTATTATAATTTTTCACAGGAAAAATTTTTAATTTTGTTTCTAATAATTTTTTTTTCACATAATTCTTAGGTTCAGACAATTTAATATAAATAACTTCTCTTTTTCTCAAATAATATACTTGTTCTTCAGATAATTAAGTTTAGATTTTGTTCTTTTTCAGATAACTCTGTGGTTGCAAGGTTTGTTTCTGTTCTGTGTCATCTGGACAATTGGAGGCACGATTGTCAGTGAGAGTAGAAAGAAGTTTGACACTTTTTTTCGTACTCTCATTAGTGGCACTGACCAGAATCATCCCAAACCTAAAAGCATCAAAATCACAAAGGTGAGTTTGTGGGCCTTTTTGTTGTTTTTGTTGATGTTCATTTTAATTAATGTTTTGAACATATAAAGATTACATTCTTTGGTTCAAATAAATGGGTTTTTTTTGTTTGTTTTTTTACCAGAATGTCATTTAAAAAAGAATAAAAGAGTATTTGTTTTACTTTGACAGAGTAATTCAATCCCAGAGAGAGACACTGTGTTTGACTTCTGTTTTGAAAAGAAGGCCAGTGGTCACTGGATCAACTGGATGGACACCATTGACAAGTCACTGATGACCATTTCTCCTAATGCTAAGGTATGGATTTCTTTTTTAAATCAGTACTTCATAGTCTTTATCTAACAAAGCTTTGTACTTACTCCTGATATATCAGTCATTGTTAATTCATGTTTCAGTTAATCCTTTTATATCACCATTTAT
Organism: Chrysomallon squamiferum; assembly: GCA_012295275.1. Classification (NCBI taxonomy): domain Eukaryota; kingdom Metazoa; phylum Mollusca; class Gastropoda; order Neomphalida; family Peltospiridae; genus Chrysomallon; species Chrysomallon squamiferum. Next base: position 31,418,768 of record CM022679.1, read on the forward strand.
TAATCTCTCTATCCATCTGTTATCCATTAGTTGTCTATCCAACAGTTATTTAATTTTTCCTGTAACTCATCCATGAGCAGTTATAAGCTTTTGTCTGTCATTGTTCATATAAATAAATGTAATTTGCAACTCTGCTTTGCTGCGTTCAGAGGAGAAAAAGCATGGACTTTATGGAACCACCAACCAAAAAGGTTGTTTCTAAAATAAAGGTAAGAGTGAATGTCCAGCTGTCTGTCTGTCTGTCACTGGGGAAAGTCACATGACAGCAGGTTAAATGTTTTATTTTTTATTACCCTCTTTGGAGATCTTTATCAGAACACTATTTTAGTTTATTTCACTTTTGTCAAGTTTTTAATAATTGATTTGTCCAATATATTAAGAATATGAAGCCACAACTAAAATTTCACTTGTACACTAGAATATAAACTGTATCTTTTTTCTTTTTCTTTTTTCTTTCTTTTTCTTTGTTTTATTATTATTGTTATTATTATTATTATTATTGTTATTATTATTATTATTATTATTATTATTATTATTATTATTATTATTATTATTTTATAGCTTTATTGTCACATTGTCACTTTTAAGCCACATTAATATATATATATATATATATATATATATATATATATATATATATATATATATATATATATATTTTAATAATAACTTTTAAAAAATATTCACCTAAATAATTTTGGATAATTATATTTATCACAGTGCATTTTATTTTTTCACTAATTATTATTATGTTTTTAATTATCTGAAGTAATCACATTAAAGCTTAATCTTTTTTTCTTTTCTGTTTTTCTTTTCCATTTAAAAAAACAACTAAAATGCAAAGAGTATTTCAGTAGTACTGAATTAATGAAAAATAAAAGATCTTTCAAAATACCAATAACTATGATTGTGTTATTAATAGTAAGAAAAATTAAAATAAATAGTTTTTCTTAAATAAATTTGAATTAAACAAAATACAACAGTTTCTGTTTAAGTAATCTAATTCTTCTACAGTATATTGTTAATTTAATTGAAGGTGATGTTAATAATTAATTATTAATTTTAAATATTAATCACAGTAAATATGCAATAAGCAGCACTTGAGGTTAATCATTTAATAAAACTGATATATTAATGGTTCTGGCATGGAGTACATTTGTAGTTATATGCATAGAAAAGAATTCGCTTAGTGGTTTTCATCATCATCATCATTATTTATTTATTTAATTATTCATATTTATATATTCATTGTTGGGACATTTTCTTCATTGAATCAATTTTAATTAAGACAATAATAATAATAATATAAAATAAAAATAAATGATTAAATTTCAGGTGTCGGAGTTGATTATCCCTACCAAGGTGACTGCTCGACAGAGCTATTTTCTCGGTCTGTATCTCTCTCACGAGATGTCCATGCTGTTTATTGGGCCAACCGGAACTGGAAAATCAGCCATCACAAACAGTCACCTTCTAGGACTGCCAAAAGATTTGTAAATAATATTTATGTATTGATTTATATAATAATATTTATGTATATTCTTGTTCAATGTTTGGTGTGTGTGTGTGTGTGTGTGTTGCCTTTATGTGGATGTATATGCCTAATGTGTTGTGAATTGGTGTTCTCTATGTGTCTGTATGTGAGTATGTGTGAGTGAGTGAGTGTGTATATATGTGTTTTTCATTTGTTTATGTGTGCTACTTGAATTTTATAAATATTCAGTACTGATTACATTTTAACATTGACATATGACATTCTTTACAGATACATTCCCAACTGTATCAACTTCTCTGCAAGGACATCAGCTAATCAGACTCAGGATATCATCATGTCAAAACTCGACAGGTAGTGCTGTTCTCCAAATAATATATCTGTTTCTACACACCAGCTAATCATGGATATTCTGAATTATATCTATATATATATTGTTTTTTTTAAATAATTAATTTATTTATTTATTTATTTATTTATTTATTTATTTATTTATTTATTGTTTTCTAATTTAGGTTCATTGTGTTATTAATGTTAAAAATTATTCATATGTTTTTATCATAAAAGAAATAGCTTTATTTTTTATGATATTATTAAAATTTTAATTTGGTTATTATATTCTTATTCTTATTATTCTTATTGTTATTATTATTATTATTACTACAGACGTCGTAAAGGACTCTTTGGTCCTCCAATGGGAAAGAAATCTGTGGTGTTTGTGGATGATTTGAACATGCCTGCCAAAGAGAAATATGGGGCTCAGCCACCTATAGAGTTGTTGCGACAGTGGCTGGATCATGGACACTGGTATGACAGGAAGGACACATCAAAACTTTTCCTTGTCGATGTTGTAAGTACAGAATTGAAACAGTTAAAGAAATATTTCTGTTTTAGTAACATGTATCTAAATATACTCTGCATGTATCCCACTGATAATTTTATTTGTTTCTAATTAAACTGTATTGTGCTAGTATTTTTAATGCTTACAGATAACTGCATTATGTTGATCATCAATCTAATCTTTGCTAATAATAAACTATAAAAGTCATGATTTTTGTGGATGTTTTGCTTTTTGTTCACTCTTTTTATCTGATTTCAGTACTAATATTTAAAAAAAAAAAAAAAAAAAAAAAATGTATTTATTTATTTATTTATTTATAAATTTATTTATATATTTATTTTTAGCTGTTTGTGTCTGCTATGGGACCACCAGGAGGAGGTCGCAATGACATCACAGGAAGATTCACCCGTCACCTCAACATTGTCTCCATAGACGAGTTTGATGATGACACAATGACAAAAATCTTCACCAGTATCACTGACTGGCACTTCTCCAAAGGCTTTGAGGGATCATTCCCCAGAAATGGAAAGGTAGATAGATTCCTGTAGAATAATAATAATAATAATAATAATAATAAAATTACAGATGATAAATCATATATTCAAAAATTTCACAGAGATTTTACTCAAAATAAGACAATATATATATAATTTTATATTCTTTTGTATATATGTTGTGAGTTTGTTACATATAATTTATTATCTTGTTATAAGATTTTTTCATTAATGATGTATTCCTGATGGAAGAAATCAAATATATAATTGAAATTAAGATATATCATAAACATCAATATCTATTTCAAGTTTTACTTTAAAGTTTTATAACTATTCTACAGCCATATATAATTAAAATTAAAATAGATCATAAACTTCAATATCTTTTTCAAGTTTTACTTTAAAGTGTTATATCTATTATCATATGTGATTAAAAACTTCAGTTTCTGTTTCACATTTTACTGCAACATTTTTACATCTACTCCACAGTTATTTGTGATAAAAAAAGAATTAAAGCTTTATCGTTAGAACTTTAAACGTAGACTTTTAAAGTAAACTTTGACTTTGTGTTTTTCTAGCTTCTGGTTGCTGCTACAATGGGGGTGTACAAAGAAGCCATTGTGAACTTTCTTCCCACTCCGACAAAGAGTCACTACGTGTTCAACTTGAGAGATTTTTCGCGAGTCATTCGAGGAGTTCTGCTTGTGCCACACACACACATGCAAGAACCGGAGAAGTTGATGAGACTGTGGATTCATGAAGTGTACAGAGTGTTCTACGACAGGCTCACTGACCACCAGGACAGGTCAGAGATACACCATTTTCACTGTTGTTTCATCTTAGCTTGTCAATTAAAATGCACATATCAGTATTTTTAAATCAAAATTAATGCTGTTGATACTAAAGAGGAAAGAACTATACTACATTTAAACCATTATTTCAAAAAAATAAATAAATGCATATACATATATATATTCTATTTAGACAAAAATTTCATTTTTAACATATGTTCTATTTTTGACTTATAATAGTAATATATTATATACACATATCTATATACAATTATTATTATATTTGAAAACAAAATTTCTTCTTTTTTTCTTCATGTTATAGTTCTTTTTGGTAACATTAATATTTTGTTTTTAGGGTAACTTTCTGCAAAATAGTCCGAGAAGAGTGTCAGAATCACTTCAAACAGAATCTAGACAAGATTCTGGGTCACCTCTCCAAGAGTGGAACTGTCGAGGATGAACACATCCGCAGTCTGTTCTTTGGTGACTACATGAACCCCGACAACAAGGTGTACGATGAAGTCACTGATCTCAAAGAGTTGACAGCGGTAATGGAGCAGTAAGTAGAAAGTTTTTCATTATTATTATTGTTATTAGTTATTATTATTATTATTATTATTATTATTATTATTATTATTTTACTATTACTATTATTATTACTACCACTACTAGTTTATGTAGTAGTAGTAGTAGTAATATTACTGTTATTATTATTATTATTGCTATTATTATTACTGTTATTATTACTGTTACTATTACTGTTATTATTATTATTATTATTATTATTATTATTATTATTATTATTATTATTATTATTATTATTATTATTATTCATACAATTATTATATTAATTTTTAATCATATAGAAATTAAATGATAATGATTTGTTAAACCTTTCCATTGTCTTACTATTTCTAATTAAACAAATTGTAATCTCTGAATATTGTTTATTTGTCTTAATATATTTTTATACAATTGTAGCAAAGTTTTTTTAAAGATGCATATTAATCTTTAATGTTTGAACTTTTATAAATCTTATTCCAGTTTTGGGATCAATATATTTCCTGGTAAAAAAAAAACAATTACTTTTTATTTTCCTTTGTACTGAATGTTTGTTTAATAAATCTTTGCTTTTCAGATCTATCGATTTAATTTTTTCATATTTCTTCATTTTCTGACTTTGTGGTATATTGTGTTCATTTATTTATTTTTCATAAGCTTGGCATTAAATGATATAAACTTCAGTTTCATTCATTTTTATACATCTGTTCATCAGTTGCTGGGTTTTTTCTCATTTCATGAAGGACCTGAATTTATCACAATTTTCTCAGATATAATTTTTAAATAGCTTTAACTGAGATAAATATTAAAACTTCAAAGTTTTCAGAATTTTACTAAAGATAAATAAAACATTTTTGAGACAAATATTCAATTTACATTTTAATAAATGTAAACTTATTTCAGCATTTTGAAGGATAAATGTGATAAACATTTTTTTTAAATCTGTTTTTTTTTATTAACTTTTTGAATAATGAGGAATTTCTTTTTAGTCGTTACAATTTTATGGTAGAACTGTGAGTAAATAGAAAAACAAAAATACAAAACACTTTTTTTACACTTTAACTGTTGTAATTTTTTTTTTTTTTTTTTTTTTACATTGAAAAAATCTTTATATTAATATGTCTTTTTTATTACAGTTCACATCCATTTGGATATGTCTATTTTTCATACTTTGTTTCTTCTCTTTTTAAATTTTTTTCTCTTTTTTCACAAATTAATAAGACGTTACAATTATATGGTTAATTAGTAAGTAAATGTCAAATTGTTTTGAGTACATTACAAACACAGATTTTTGTTTCACACTGATTGTGTACATGCTCCAACTATTATATAAAATTAAATAAATAAATAAATGTATACTAACTTGTATTTACTGTTTATATTTTTATAAATTGAGAAACTATTAAACAAACTCCCACTTGTCAATATATATATATATATATATATATAATGATAACAGCAACAATGAATGGTTGTCATAACAACTATAATGACAGCCACAGTAATGTTAAATATATTTTTTGTTAATATATTGATTTAAAAAATAAATAAATAAAAGTATGAAACTAATAATAATGATAATATTAAATGATACTGTATGTTTTAAAAGAAAATGTAGAATCACTGAAAGCATGAAGACACATTTACATTCAAATTTACATGTGAACACAAATCTATTTTTCTTTGTTCACTGTTAGACAACTCAGTAATCACTTGTAGTATATGTGTACACTATTTGATTTATAAAGCTTAAACCATGTAATTAACCACTAATTAAAATTGTTCCTCTACAAAATTCAAGGAATTGTAAATGTCAGAATGATTTATAACAATGATTGATCATAAAGGAACAATTTTTTTTATTTATCATAAATACTTATGTTTACCAGT
>CM022679.1:31427336-31600860 GCA_012295275.1 Chrysomallon squamiferum
GTAAAGGCAGGTACAGAGGGCAAACCGACTGTGTTTCTGTTTTCTGACAACCAGATTAAAGATGAGTCATTCATGGAGGACATCAGTATGATTCTAAACACTGGTGATGTCCCTAACATCTTCCCATCAGATGAGAAAGCAGAAATCATTGAGAAAATGCAGGTGGTTGCAAGGAACGAGGTAAGATATTGGCTTCCCATGATGTTATTAAAATATGTGTTTTAATGTGTGGTTTTTATGATTGTATTAAAATATAAGTGTGTGAGTTTGTAACTAATTTAAAAAAGAGCTGAGGAAAGGTGAGAATTAATTTTTATATATAGTAAAATAAGTTTGTGTGTTTTTTGTCTTTGTTATTATTTCAAAAATTTAACTTCCACTGATGATTCAAGCATGTCTTTCTTGCCACATAATTTAAAAATTAAACTTCTCTGTGCTTGAGAGTGTTAAGAAGATTAGTTAGGAGGAAAGTGATGGTACAGTGTGTTTACAACACATCAAATTGTTCTGAGGAAGAGAGTGTAAGACGTGATGCCAGGACCTAACACTCTTTGAAAAAATAACTTTACCACTATAACCACTGAAACAGGTTAAATTTGTTTAGATAAAGAGTCATATCTAAGCATGGATATATACATTATTTTCACCTTATTTCTTTTTAATACATAAATTATGCTGATATTATTGATACCAAATTATATGAATATTTGTCAGTTTGTGAATTTCATAAACCAGTATTTAACTAGAATTTATAACAGGTAGTATTGTATATTTATTTATTTTGAGGAGTTTTTGCTTGTTTTTGGTTTTTAGTTTTTTTAATCTATATTTATTTAAAAGCAAACTGAATTGATTATGACATGGTAATATAGTGACAAACAAATAAATAAACTTATCTACATGTTGTTTGAAAATAATGAATGCTGTATTTTTTCAGGCATCTATAATGGTAATTTAAAGTTATTTTAACTTCATCTGTAATCTTCTATGCTTTATTGTATTAATGCATGATTTAACCAATCTTTGCTTAATTTAACTATATATACTTTTATATGTACATAAATTTAAATATTTATATGTATAGTTTACTATAGTTTAGTAAAACTACGTAAATGTTTCTATATATTATTACTTCCTCCCATACTCTGCTTTCATTTCATTAGAAAAGTCTAAAAAGCAATACAGTAATTGTTTTTATGTGTTAGTATATACGTTTCTGATAATTGGAATGTATGTGAAAATATCATTCATATATTTCTCTTTGTTGTAAATAGTAGAACTAGATATAGATATGTGAAGTATGTATAATAGTGAATATATATGTAAATATATGCTAATGTAGTTATTTTATTGTCTTTAGAACCTATACTAGAACCTATTGTGTACTAGAAATCATCCCATTTTTTTTTTTCTGTACACATACATATTTTTAATTTCCTGATAAATTTTAGAAAATCTCTAATTATCTTAATAATCATTATTTAGAAATTCTTTCATATATTAATTTTTTTTACATATCTTTTTTAAATTTAAAGAACTAAAAAAATAGTTTTAATACAGAGTATACATTAGTCACATTTGTAAAGTTATGATTTAAATATAATCCACAGAAATAAATATAAATGTAACTGTGGATATTATATTTTTATTTTTTTTTTTTTTTTTTTTAAATTATTTTTTATTTTTTATATTTTGACTTAGTTGTACAATGTATACAGAAATAATTTCAAGATAAAATAAAATAAATTTTATATTTTTATTTTCAGAGAAATATGGGACTAGTATGTTTCATGTAACATATTTCATTTTTTTAATTTGTTTTATGTTTCTGCATGCTTTTTTTTTTTTTTTAGTTTTTTCATTTAAATGTTAAAATTTAAAAAAAAAAAAAAAATTTAAATTAAGTTATTTTAAATTTATATATCTCACATTGACACTTCTTTAAACTAATATTACCAGATCTGAAAAAAAAAAGTTTCATTTCTGAAGAATTAAGTAATTTTGAAAAGTGACAGTGAAGTAGGTAATAATAACAATACTGAGACATGTAAATTAATAATAATAATAATAATAGAGATTAAAGAAGTATCTCTGTGATTTATTCATTTATTTAATTACTGAAAGTTTTATTTTATTTTGTTATTCGTTTACATTTTTATTTTTTTAATATTTCATTTTATTTTAATTTAATGGAATCATATTTAATCTAATTCAGTTTTTAATAATATTTTCAACTAATTTATCTACTTGCTAATAACAATATTTTGCCTCAAAACACATTTAACTGTGTTACATCTTAAAACTTAGTGTTACAAATATCTATTTTTATATCAATGTTACTCATTACATATAAATGTTAATATTACAAATAACATATATCTTAAATAGTAGTGTTACACATTATATGATAAATCATAAATTCATAATAAATATTACAAGTTTCATTTATATCATATTAATGTTATTTCATAAATGTTAGTATTACAGGCTATATAATAAATTATAATATTACAGGTTTTTACAAATTATGTACAAACAAGTAACATAATAGATTTTAATTACTAGTCATATAATAAATCATAGTGTTGCAAGTTACCACAACAAATTTTAGTCACTTAATGTTACAAGTTACATAATAAATTTTAGTATTACATTTTGTAACAAAAACAAAAACAAAAAAAAAAATCCAAAAAAACCCACTTAATGGTGCAAACTTCCTGATAATCAAAAATATACTATAATATTTTTTTCAGGATATACAGTCACAGCTTAAAATGTTTAACATTGTCTATTTATTCAGTATAAGTAATATAAGTGATATGTGTAATGTGTGTGAGTGTCTGTGAGTGTATGTGTGTGTATATGTGTGTATGTGTGTGTACACTGTTTTTTATTTTTTATTTTTTATTTTTTTTATTTTTTTTTATTGCCACCATCAAGCAGTTACTATTTTTTTTGTATTAAAAATTTCATTGAGTCAAATATTATAACCTTCTGTTTGCTCACAGGGTAAGAAAATGGATGCAACACCACTGGCAATGTACAACTACTTCATCGACAGAGTGAAGCAAAACCTGCACATTGTTCTGGCTATGAGTCCTATTGGTGATTCGTTCCGTAACAGACTCAGAATGTTTCCTTCTCTCATCAACTGTTGTACCATTGACTGGTTCCAGGTAAGGCTGTACTTCTTTTCTTAGTAAAATGTTTTTAAGAAAGAAAATAATAATTTCCTAAAATTAATAGAAATAGAAATATTTCCTTTTATAATCTGAATGTTTTACGGGGTTTTTTGTTATTGGTTGTTGTTTTAGTTTTTTTGATTTTTTAAAATTTATATAATATTTTTATTTATTTATCTATTTAGTTATTCTATTTATTTTGTTTATTTATTTATTTATTTATTTATTATGTTTTTTTTTTAATTTATTTATTTGTTTATTTATTTATTTATATTTTGAAATTTTGCCTCAGTTAAAATCACTTCATAAAATCACTACATTTAAAAAAACAATTAATCTTCAAAATGTCTCTAGGCCTGGCCTGAGGATGCCCTAGAAATGGTTGCCAACAAGTTTCTAGAAGATGTGGATTTGGATGATCACATCAGGACAGAGTCAGTGGTCATGTGCAAGCACTTCCACGAGAGTGTGCGAGAAATGTCAGAAAGGTAACTCAATAATAATTATTTTCAAATGTCACAAAGATAATGTACCTTTTGTCTGCCAGTTTATGATTCCAGTTCCCTTTCCATAGTGCCAAAATAAGCAGATGTTCAGAATTCTTATCTAAAATGATGTAATTTAACATATGTATATGCTTATAACTCAATGTATTTGTGCCACTATGAACTGCTACAGAATTTCATATATATATATATATATATATATCTTTTTTCCTCAATATTTAAAATGTTAGAGTGACTTCTGTTTTTGGGAAAATATTTTTTTTTTTGTGAATGTTTGAAATATCAGAAATACAGTTTAAAAAAAAAAATTATATAAAAAAACTGTAATCAATTAATAATAATAATAATAATAATAATATAATACATGATTTGACAAACAGATAGATAACTGTGTCACATTCAATTCTAAGGTATTATGATATGCTGAGACGTCACAACTACGTGACACCGACATCGTACCTGGAGCTGATTCTCACCTTTAAGAACCTGCTAGGTGTGAAGCGAGATGACATTCTCAAGATGAAGAATCGTTACCTGTCGGGTTTGGAGAAACTGGAGTTTGCTGCATCGCAGGTGTCCATCATGCAGCAAGAGTTGACTGATCTACAGCCCGAGTTGATCAAAACATCAGCAGAAACAGAAAAACTCATGATCAAGATTGAACAGGACACAGTAGAGGTGGAGGCTAAGAAAGAGGCAAGTTTTGTAACCACGTGAATTTGAGATTCTTCAGAAGAAAGGTGTACAAAAGAATCACAGTTTTTAATGAGGAATGGTTCTAATGGTGTGAGAGAGAGTGACAGTCAGGAAGAAACAGAGAGAGGGGAGAGATAGAGACAGACAGACAGAGAGAGACAAAATAGCTGATTAGTAAGAATGAGAAAGAGACAGACAGACAGACAGACAGACAGACAGACAGATTTGTGCAAAAATTTATTAATTTTTTTTGTTATTTTAAATGAAAAAAAACATGTATATTAAAACCTGTATTAATAACCTGTTTTGTCTATTACAGGTTGTAGCGGCTGATGAAGCTGTTGCCAATGAGGCTGCTGCTGTAGCCCAGGCTATCAAAGATGAGTGTGAGAGTGACCTCGCTGAAGCCATCCCTGCACTGGAGGCAGCCATTTCAGCTCTGAACACACTCAAACCCCAAGATATCACCATGGTGAAATCCATGAAGGTACATTTTGAATAATCACTGAACATTAACTTGTTAACTTTAGTTTCTAATTGTCTCCATACCATTTACCAGAGATATTTAATTTGCAAGAAATTAACATGCTAATCAGAACAAAAATGTTGTGAACCATGTCTGTGACAGTGACACTGTCTGTCAAAGCAAGGAGAGGCATGTCTGTCCCTGTTTCTGGGATGCAGACATTTAGAGGCTATGACAAAACAATAATTACATTCAAGATGCAAGTAACACATTCTGTGCTGTAGTTTAATTTCATTATTATTATCTAACAGAGGATTATTGTTTTAAATAGAAAGACAACTTAACTTGGTCAAAACACTTTTTTATTTAACAAAAAAAAGCTATAACAAATGTAGTACAACTTTATTTGGAGATGTTGTTATATCAACCATTCATCTGTGTAAATAACTGGATTTTTATTTCAATCAGAGTCCTCCACCAGCTGTGAAACTAGTTATGGAGGCTATCTGTGTGATGCTGAATGTCAAGTCAGAGAGGAAACCTGACCCAGGTGGTTCTGGTAAGATGATAGAAGACTTCTGGGGTCCCTCACAGAAAATTCTCAGTGACTTCAAGTTCCTCGACAAACTGAAGGCTTACGACAAAGATAACATCCCACCAGCTATCATGAAGAAAATTCGTGAAAAGTAATTTTTTTTGTTTTTTAATTTCTTGTAAATTTATATTGATGTATAGGAGATTCTTTCTGTTTCTTTTCTCAGTTGTCTTGTTAGCTTATTCAATGTGTTGTTGTTATTTTTTCTTATCATCATCATCATCATTATTATTGATATTATCATCATTTAGATGTAAGCAGTTCTTTTACTAAAAAATTATTTCACATAAATAATCTAATTTTATACATTAAGATATAATAAATGAATTATTGTCAATGCATCAAATACATGTCACATTATTGCAATAAATATCAGATCTGTGAAATTTATCTTCAACTAATTAAAAAAAAATATTTTTAAAAAATAAAATCACAATATATTTCTTATTTATTAAACACCTAATTAAACGAAACACATATATCACATTTACTAAATACATTTCTTAAACAAATTTATTAATTTTATAAAATATTACAGATACATGACCAATCCGGAGTTTGACCCAGCACTCATCAAGAATGCGTCCACTGCGTGTGAAGGTTTGTGTCGCTGGGTGAGAGCGATGGACGTCTATGACCGCGTGGCCAAAGTCGTCGCTCCAAAGAAAGAGAAGCTGGCTCTAGCCGAGGCAGAGCTAGCAGAGCAGATGGAGAGACTGAATGAGAAGAGAAGTCAGCTGCAGCTTGTAAGTCAGTCACAAAAAATAAATAAATAAATAATTAAACAAATCAACGTTACGGTGTATGTAATAGATTTTATGTTTTTTTTCAATTAATAGCATCATAACATTGTGATTGTATGTTTGTCTCTCTGTCTTTGTGTACATCTATTTTTGTACATGTGAATTTGATTTCTGGATAATGCAGAAACGTAGATCTTTTTTTGTGTGATGTTACAAAGTTAATGTTTTAGTTAGAGAAAATAAAAATATATTGTACTTATATTAAACTTTTCAGGTTAATTGACGTCCTCAATTATCTGTGGGTGGAAGCCATTATCTGCCAGTTTTTTAAAATACAGCTTGAATATTACAAAAATCAAAGCTTTTAGATTCAGTGTCTTTCCAAAAGTTGCTAGATTAGCTGATTAAAACTCACCAGAGGTTGCAAGTCTTACTAAAGTATTAAACATTTGTAAATGACAGGTAGCAGACAAACTGCAGGCACTGAATGATGAGTTTGAGGCAATGACTGAAAAGAAGAAAGATCTTGAAGACAACATTGATCTGTGCTCTAAGAAACTGGACAGAGCCGAGAAGCTGATAGGTGGACTGGGTGGAGAAAAGGACAGGTGGACGGAGGCTGCTCACAATCTGGGAGAGAAGCTGGTCAACATCACAGGAGATGTTCTTCTGTCTTCTGGTGTTGTCGCTTATCTCGGAGCATTCACTGTCGACTTCAGACAGGTGGGTTGTAAATGTATTTGAGTGTCTGTGTGTCTGTGTGTGTGTGTGTCTGAAGTAACATATATGTACTTTTGTGCTTGTTTGTTTATGTATGTATGTGGGTGTTGTGTGATTGTGTTTTGCATGTGTATATGTTTTTTGTTTCTTGTATTTTTTTTATATTTATATGTGTTTTGTGTGCAATCTTTGAGGTGTGTTTGTGTGCTCATATGTGTGTCATTGCATGTGTGTGTAGAGTTGCATTATTTCTATATTTTGTAATATTGTTCTATCTACATCATTAATTATATTACATTAATTTTTACTGACATTAGCCAGACGAGTAAATAAAAATCTCTTTATTTATGGAAGCAAATGAAAAGAAAATGATGTCTCTTATTTACAAAATATAGCCTATAAAAATAAAACAATGACTATAAAATAAATAAACTGATTTGGTTTTATTTTTGGGTCTTTTTTGGTTTTTTTTTTGTTTGTTTTTGTTTATTTCAGAAAAAAACTAATTAGAAAACTGTTTTTTTCATTTAAAAAACCCAACTAACTAACTAGTAAATTTATTTATTATCAGGAGATAACTAAAGAATGGCATCGACTGTGTACAGAAAAGCAGATTCCATGTTCTTCGGTTTTCTCACTGAACCAGACACTTGGTGAACCTGTTAAAATCAGAGCCTGGAACATTGCTGGTCTTCCAGTTGATGCCTTCAGTGTGGACAATGGCATCATCGTCAACAAGTCAAGACGATGGCCACTGATGATTGATCCACAAGGTTTGTCTCTTTATTTATTTCTTATTACTTTTTTTCAGTTTAAAAAAAAAAGAAAGAAATATATATTCTTCTAGAGGATTTCTGTTTTACATAATTGATGCTGTTTGATGTTCTTTGGTTTGGAGGATTTTTTAGGTCTTATTTGTTTTATGTATATTATCATTATTGTTATTGTTATTATTGTTGTAGTTGTTATCATTGCTTTTGTTGTTGTTATTATTATTATTATTATTATTACTACTATCTTTTTGATTTGTGTACTACTTGCAATTGTTGTTTCTTTTACTTTTCTATTGATTATAATCAAATCCATCTACCTATATCTATATCTATAATCTATCTGTCTATATAAATATATATATATTAAGAAATATTTGATTAATAATTTCATACAAATTTCTACTTAATCCAGGTCAAGCCAACAAATGGATAAAGACTTTAGAGAAAGAAAACAAACTGGAAATATGTAAACTCTCCAGTGCTAACTACATGCGGAGCATGGAGAATGCTATCCAGTTTGGAACCCCTGTCCTCCTGGAGAATGTCGGAGAGGAGCTGGATCCTGTTCTTGACTCCATTCTACAGAAACAGACCTTCAAGCAGCAGGGAGTCGACTACATCCGCCTTGGTGACAACGTCATTGAGTACAGCCAGGACTTTAAACTGTACATCACTACACGACTGAGGAATCCACATTATCTTCCTGAAGTGTCTGTGAAGGTGAGTTCTTGAGGATTAATGAATTGAGTAGAATCAGTGAGTCACTGAGTTGAGTAAGTCAGTGAGTCAGCGAATTGAATAAGTCAGTCACTAAAGTGTCTAAATCAGTGAGTTGGTGCAGTGAATAAAACAGTGAGCCAATGAATTGAATAAAAATGAAACTGACTTAGTGAACTTAATGACACAGTGAGTCTGTAATTGAATAGTTTAATGAGTCAGTGAATTGAGTAAAACAGTCAGTCAGAAAACTGAATAAATCTTTAAATCATTGGATAAACTTGTAAGTCAGTGAAGTGAGTACATCAGTGAGTCAATCACCTGAGCAAATCAGTGGGTCAATGAAGTGGGTAAATGAGTTAATTGAATTAATCAGTGAGTTAGTGAACTGAGTAAGTCTGTAAATCATTACGTAAATTAGTGAGTCAGTTTAATGAGTATAAAAATCTGTGTCAGTGAACTTAATATATCAGTGAATCAGTGAATTCAATAAATCAGTGAATTCAGTAAACCAGTGAACTACTGAACTGATTAAATTAGTGAGTTAGAGAACAGAATAAATCAGTGATTCTGTGAATTCTGATTCCTGTAACTTTTTATTTCAGGTGTGTCTGCTCAACTTCATGATCACCCCTCAGGGTCTGGAGGATCAGCTGCTGGGAATTGTGGCAGCCAAGGAGAAACCTGAACTGGAGGAGAAGAAAAATCAGCTGATTATTGAAGGAGCTCACAACAAAAAGCAGCTCAAAGAAATTGAGGACAAAATCCTCGAAGTGTTGTCTTCCTCATCAGTAATTAAAATTTTATTAATATATGTTAAGAACAGAAAGAAGATGTTGTGAAAATACTGAACAACTTTTAATAGCAAAGATCATGTTCTTTATTGCTGTTCATCTTTCATATTATCAAAGAAATAAA
This sequence comes from Chrysomallon squamiferum, assembly GCA_012295275.1. NCBI lineage: Eukaryota > Metazoa > Mollusca > Gastropoda > Neomphalida > Peltospiridae > Chrysomallon > Chrysomallon squamiferum. The sequence goes on from CM022679.1 coordinate 31,436,653, forward strand.
TGTATGGTAGTTAATAATTGTTAGGCACCATCATGTGTATTAACAAACTTTCTAGGTAATTTCTTCATTAACTTTATGTTATTTGTACAATTATTTCCATAAATTTTCCATTTATTAAACATTATGCATCATTCTTGATATTTAATATTTTTATTTTATATTCAGTGTTTCGTCTGCTAGAACACATGTTTTTCTTTTTCTTTTTTTCTTTATTTTAAGTCTTTCATTCATTTCTTTGATAATTTGAAGATGTATATGTAATCATATTTTCTTTTTTTTAAATATTTTAGGGTAACATTCTGGAAGATGAGAGTGCTATCAAGATTTTATCATCCTCAAAGGTTCTGTCTGAAGAAATTTCAGCCAAGCAGGAGATTGCTGCGGCAACTGAAGTTGAGATAGATCGAACTAGGAATGGCTACAAGCCAGTTGCTGTTCATTCATCCATTCTTTTCTTCTGTATCTCTGATCTTGCCAACATTGAGCCCATGTACCAGTACTCACTCACTTGGTTCATTAATTTGTATCTACAGGTAACTTCATATATACCTACATTTTACAGGTCATTTCATGAACATTCATTTATAATCACATACCTGGATAATTCATGTTTTCATATACAAGTAACTTCAAAAATGTTATTATATCTGTATTTACAGGTTATTTAATTAATGTGCATTTTAATTAACATTTTATATACAGGTAACTTCTAAGATATTATAACCTGTATTTACAGGTTACTTCAAAAATCAGATAGCTGGTTCATTAACTGGTGCATTTAGATAATTCTTTTAAAAATATATATACCTCTATCTTAAGCAAATTAATTTTCAGATGATAATATCCCTTTTTTTTACACATAATTTCAAACATGTTATCATTAATTACCAACATATAAAACTATATTAATTATTTTATTGTTAAGTCTTTTTTTTTTTTTTTTTTTTTTTTTCCAATTATTTCAGTCAATTATCAACAGCACACCTTCAGATGATCTGGAAGAACGAATCTTCAACCTGAATGATCACTTCACCAACAGCATCTACCGCAATGTCTGTCGCTCACTGTTTGAAAAAGACAAACTTCTCTTCTCATTCCTCTTGTGTGTTGGCATCATGAAAGGACAGTAAGTTGTTTGGGTTTTATAATATATTTCAAAATAAATGAATAATATCTCTCTATATGATAAATATGAACAGACATTAATTAATCAGAACAAAAAGAAGAATTGATTGCTCTCTCTCTCTCTCTCTCTCTCTCTCTCTCTCTCTCTCTCTCTCTCTCTCTCTCTCTCTCTCTCTCTCTCTCTCTCTCTCTCTCTCTCTCTTCTACTCTCTCTCTCTCTCTGTCCAGCCATCTTTCTATGTGTATAGATGAGTGAGTGTGTGTGTGTGTGTGTGTGTGTGTGTGTATTTGTGCATGATGGTAAAATGTACTGTGAAAATAAACAGCTACATAGAATATTGAAATTATTTTTGTTTTCTATCTTTATTAATTTCTTTTTTAATCACAGCCATGAAAATTTCATTATATATTTACATTGATGATTTTAATGTATTGGTTATTTGAAAAGATTAATTTTAGGGCACTAACAGTTAATATATTGTGTAAATTTAAATATAATTGGACCTTGTTTTTTTCTTTACAGAGGAAAGATAGAGGAAGATGTGTGGAGATTTTTGCTTACAGGAGGTGTGGCTCTTGAAAATCGGCTGCCAAACCCTGCCCCTGATTGGCTCACTGACAAATCATGGTCTGAAATAGTTAGGATATCAGACATCCCATCTCTGAGTGAATTCAAATCTCGTAAGTGTTTGATTGAGTGTAATGATTATCATATGTCTCATCTCTGAGTGAATTCAAACCTTCTAAATATTTTAATAAATATAGTTATCAGATATTCCATATCTGAGTGAATTCAGACCTTGTAAGATTTTAGCAAATATTATATTATCAAATATCCATATATTCAACGTTTCTTTAAAGAAAAGAAAAAGCTATACTTGGTTTTTTATATCATATTTTATTGTTGTATACAGAGAAAAATTAAAGAATTATTTGAAATTATAAATATTGTATTAAGTGAGTTAGTTCACAGAAAACACACAAATAAATAAAATAGAAAGATACAGAATATGTGCCTTTTGTTTATTCCAGTTAGTTGAATATCACAATACAAAATACCTACTGTTTGTTTGTTACTGAATACTGTTGGAGCAGAAAAGTATGTGCCTTCCATTTTCTCATAAATGCATTAAAAGTTCAATTTAATTAAAGTTGTTATTTCCTTTCTACTACAAAATAATATATAAATAATATTTGTCTGTGTCTCAGACTTTGTTGAACACGTTGATGAATGGAAGAAGTTTTATGACTCCTCAAAGCCAAATGAACACAAACTGCCCGGACACTTCAACAGTTTAGGAGGCCTGAAGAAAATGGCCATACTGAGGACACTTCGTCCAGACAAAATAGTACCAGCCACCCAGGACTTCATTGTGGACAATCTCGGCCAGTCGTTCATTGAGCCCCCAACCTTTGACCTTCCTGGGTCGTTTGCTGATTCTAACTGTTGTGCACCCCTCATTTTTGTGCTCTCCCCAGGAGCTGATCCCATGGTTGCCTTGTTGAAGTTTGGCCAAGACAGTGGATACAGTGGGGATAGGATCAGCACTATATCACTTGGACAAGGCCAGGTAAGGATCATTCTTGTTCATGTTGTTTGAAGATGTTGTTAATTTTAAAATTAATAACTTAATGTTCATCTTGTATGTGTGTGTGTGTTGTGTCTATCAGTTTTGTTAATGTTATTAAATAATTTGTATAGTTTTAATATTTACTTCTTTGTTAATTTATTGCTGTTGCTTCAGATAGTGTTGTAAATGTTTCAGGGACCCATTGCTGCCAAAATGATTGAATCAGCTTTAAAGAATGGCACTTGGGTTGTGCTGCAGAACTGTCACTTAGCAACAAGCTGGATGCCAAAACTGGAGAAAATTTGTGAAGAGGTAAATAACAGAAGCAGTTATATTCTCTTGCATGATATTAATAGTAATATTTATTTATTTATACAGTGTATTATATTTTTTATATACTTGTTAAAGAATTTTTGTTTCTATTCGTGTATCCCAAAAATTATAATATTTGTCTTCCTTCTGATAAAAATTTGTTAAATGGGATTTGCTGAGATTTTGTTTTTAATCTGAATGCATTTGTTTTCATTTTCTTTTTTTTTAAACTTCAAAACTGTTTGAAAAGATACCCATTCTAGCAATTTACTGTTTATTTTGCTATAAAGCAATTATCTTTTTCTCTTGTTTCGTTCATTTTTTTAATTATTTTTCTTTTTACTTCTTGGCTCTGATTTTTTAATGAGATTGATAAATAAAATAAGTGAAATCATTCCTAAATTTGTTTACTTAACCTTTATCACTTGCTGAGTTATTTTGTTATTTTGCCTCTGTTTTATACCTACTTTTCTTGAACATTTAAAAAGAAAGAAAAAAATATATGTATATACTAATTGATTAGTTTTATTTGTAGAGTATTGTTCCAGAAAACACACACAAAGATTTCAGACTATGGTTAACCAGCTACCCATCTGACCAGTTCCCTGTCTCTATTTTACAAAATGGTAAGAACAATCACACAGACACACACTATCATACATACACACACAAAACCCAGATACAACAACAACATACAGTTTTCAGACTTCTTATCTTCACAAATGCAAACATAAACACAACACAGAATCACAAACACACATACATAATTTGGTAATGATTAAGTAGCTTATTTTAAAATTTAAGCACTGATTTATGTCCTATAATACATTATAATACATTATAAGACATTATAAACAACATGTATACCAACACACAGAGAGTTCTTAAAACATTCTGTAAATTAATGAATTTCTCTTTCAGGTGTTAAGATGACAAATGAGCCTCCTAAAGGTATGAGAGCTAATTTGATGAGATCCTACTTGAATGATCCTATATCTGACCCTGCATTCTACAATGGCTGCAACAAGGTAAAACTTCAGCAACGTCCTACACTTATTAAGATACACTGATTTCCCCCAGTATAAAATAAACTGTATTTACAAAATCATGTTTACTGAGTCCATACAGATATTAATTTTAATTTTTAATTTATTTATCCTAAGTAATGTTGATATTTACACATTTATTTACAGCCTCACCGATGGCACAAAATGCTTCTAGGTTTGTGTTTCTTCCATGCCATGGTTCAGGAAAGACGAAAGTTTGGACCTCTCGGCTGGAACATTCCATACGAGTTCAATGAGTCCGATCTGAGAATCAGCATGAGGCAGATGCTGGTGAGTTCTGATTCTGTCTTCACATCTGAGATTTAAAACAATATTGTTATTATTATTATTATTATTATTGTTATTGTTATTGTTATTGTTATTATAATAATAATAATTATTATTAGTAGTACTACTACTACAATTATTATTATATTATTACTACTACTACTGCTACTACTATTATTACTGCTACTACTACTACTACTACTACTATTACTACTACTACTACTGTTGTTATTATTATTAAATGAATCCATGCTCATTACTTCGAAGATTTAGTTCCATTTTTTTTAACTTTGATTATAGCTATTATAATGACTATTTTTAGAAATACTAGTAGAAGTAGTAAAAGTAGTAGTAGTAATAGTTATAGTAGTAGTAGTAGCAGCAGCAGCAGTAGCAATAGTAGTATTGCAGTAGTAATAGTATTAGTAACTGTTATTGTTGTTGTTGTTGTTGCTGTTATTACAGGAATAACTTCAGTCACTAACAAAATTTAATGTGAGGTACATAAAATACAAAATACTGTATTGAATTTCAGATGTTTTTAAATGACTACGAAGATCTACCTCTGCCCGCTCTCAACTATCTGACAGGGGAGTGTAACTATGGTGGGCGTGTCACTGATGACAAGGACAGGCGACTCCTGCTGTCTCTCCTGTCCATCTTCTACAATGAAAAGATTATCAGTGAGCCAGGCTACAAGTAAGAAACTTTTATTACTTTATAAATCATAAAAATGTGTTTTCATAGTTTGGTTATATCTAGACTGGCCTATGTATTTTCTTCTGGATTTTTAATATATAGGAACCAGTAGCAATAATAAAATTTACATTTGAACAATCTGACACAGCATGAACAAAATTTCATATTATCAGATTTAAAAATTGATAAAATTTAGAGTTGCATTATCAGTATTGTTGGCATAATTAAGTGTCAAATATTCTAAATGACTGTTTTCAGGTTTTCACCAAGTGGTACTTACCACTGTCCAGATGTGGACTCATATGATGATTTCCTGGACTACATCAAATCACTTCCTCTCCTTCCAAATCCTGAAGTGTTTGGACTTCATGAGAATGCTGACATTACCAAGGACAACCAGGAAACCAATCAGGTAATGTTTTGTAATGAAAATGCTATGTACTGTAATGTCATGAATTGTATTAAACACCCTTAATCCCCATTCTATCAGCAACAACAAAAAAAAAATATATTAAAATGTGAGATACCAAAAGCTAAACAAATACATTTGTACCATTAAGCCTTGCTGTGATAATGTGACTAAAAATAATTTAAAATTAGATTAGGAAAACAGAAACACAAATCTGTGTATGTGCATGTGTGTGTGCATGTGTGGATTAATGGTGTGCATGTGTGTGTGTGTGTGTGTGTGTGTGTGTGTGTGTGTGTGTGTGTGTGTGTGTGTGTGTTTGAGTGAGAGAGAGAAAGAGATTATGTTGATGATCTTGTTATTTCAAGTATTTATAGTATTCTGTTCCGTTTATCTTTGGAAATAGCCATAATATATAACATAGAGCATTTTATTCAACACTTATCAAAAGTAATACTAAATTATTTATGTTCTACTTTAGTTGAAAGTTTTATATTTGTCTTCCAAAAGGTTACAAAATATAAGAGATAACAGATTAGTAGACTTCACTGATTAATGCTAAGCTATTTAGTTATATAGATTGTGTACAGGTGTACAATGTGTGTGTTGTTTTCCAGCTGTTTGAAAGCATTCTGCTGTGTCTGCCTAGGCAGACTGGTGGAGGAGGGAAGTCATCTGGTGATGTGTTACAAGACCTGGCCACTGACATCCTGTCTAAACTGCCACCTAACTACGACCTCGAATTTGTACGTTATTATTATTTATTATTATTATTATTATTATTATTATTATTATTATTATTATTATTATTATTATTATAATATTTTATAATAAATCTGTAAATTTTCCTTTGTCTGATTAACTGTTTCACTGAACAATTAATTAATTCAGGAAATACATAATTAATTTTGTTTACAAAACCAGTGAGCCCATTAGAAACTGTAATCTAACTGTAAACTCAGTTCATATAGGAAGTTCGTTTTACTTTTATTATCATTCTGAAATTATTTTTTGCTATTTAAGATAATATAATTTATTAATGCTGTTTTGCTATCATTTTTTTTTTGGACAATATACCTCTGAACTATTTTCATGTTTGTCTGTTTAAACTAACTTTGATATAAAATATGAAATATACTGCAAGTACATGATATTATGAAGACACTGAATAAAAAAAAAAAACAACTAATAATTTAAATCTCATGTTGAAAATGCAGGTGATGAACAAATTCCCTGTGCTGTACGATGAGTCAATGAACACAGTGCTGAGACAGGAACTGATTCGATTCAATCGTCTGACCACTGTCGTCAGGTCATCACTGCAGAACCTACAGAAGGCTATCAAAGGGTCTGGTGGTTATGTCAACTGAACTGGAGGAGGTGTTTAATTCAATGCTCATAGGAAAAGTGCCAGCTGTTTGGGCATCGAAATCGTACCCGTCTCTGAAACCTCTTGGTGGCTACATCACTGACTTGTTAGCCAGGTACATTTTGTTTGAAAATAATTGTGTTTCTATACTTATTTTTTATATATATATATATATATATTGTAGGTTATATCAGCAGAATTTATAGTTATGTTCATTTATGCTTTATGTATATTTGATTGGTGCTTCTGTTGGAAAGTATGTGTGTGTGTGTGTGTGTTGTGTGTGTGTGTGTGTGTGTGTGTGTGTGTGTGTGTGTGTGTGTGTGCTATATACATATACATTATAAATATATTAATAAACTTTACAGTTATTTTCATTTATGCTTTATTTCAAACTGATATATGATTTGGAGAGAAAAAGTTATTTAAAATTGATAGAATTGCTGTAAAATCAAAGAATAATCTAGAAATTTCTTAATAAACCCCAGCTGCATAGAAAAAAATTAAAGGTAATTTTTGATCATTTTAAATTCTTTGATTTCCAGACTGCATTTCTTCCAAGACTGGATTGACAAAGGAGCACCTACTACATTCTGGTTGTCTGGATTTTACTTTACACAGTCTTTCCTCACAGGTATGTTTGTTCACATTTTACTTAATAATAACATCTAATGTCTGAATTTTACACAACAGTGTTTTCTCACAGGTATGTATGTTTAGATTTTTACTTAATGTAGTATCTAATGTCTGGATTTTACACAACAGTGTTTTCTCACAGGTATGTATGTTTAGATTTTTACTTAATGTATTATCTAATGTCTGGATTTTACACAACTCATCCTTTTTTTTTTTTTTTTTTTGATCAACAGGTGTGTCTCAGAACTTTGCCAGGAAGTATTGCATTCCTATTGATCTGGTTGGATTTGAGTTTGAGATCACCAGAGAAGAAAAATTTATGACCGAGAAGGCTGAAGATGGTGCCTTTGTTTATGTGAGTGTTATTTTCATAAATACTCTTCTGAGGGTTTATATTTGAGTTCATTTGTCTGTTTTGTAAAATATATTTGAATTTTTGTTTCCTATTTAATGTATTTTGAGTAATGCCCATCATACAAAGCTGTGCCTAGACTTATAGTATTTTGTTAAAATTTTGTTAAAACGGGTAAAATATATTGAAATTGAATGTTGTCAGGCAAGTCTGATTTATTTAAATTAAGTCTTATAAGAGTTGAACATTACCCAGGATGATAAAATATAATATGAACCTTACCTAGTTTTAAAAAAGAATTCACAAAATTTCAACATAAATCTGACCACATTCGTATATTTATTGTTTACACTGAATAAATGAATCTCTGTAGATAGTGCATGATCGAATTTTTGAGTGACATCTTTGTGTTGTTGTATTTTTCAGGGGTTGTTTCTAGAGGGAGCTAGATGGGACCGAGAGAAGCAGTGTCTTGGAGAATCTTTACCCAAAATACTCTTTGATCCCGTCCCTGTTGTATCCTTTCTCATCAACATTTCAATACTTTACACCACAGTTTTCTTTCTTTTTTTATTGTTGTTGTTTATTTGTTTGTCATCCTTTTTGTTACTGGGTTTTTTTTGTGGGGTTTTTGTTATTTTGTCTTCTTATTTTTTATTTTGTTATTTATTTATTTTTTTTTTTTTTTTTTTTTTTTTTTGATGAATGATAACTGAACAAATAAACTTCTATATATGTTTATATACTACAGTTGAAATATTTGTATCTGAATATATAATATTTAACACTTTTTCAGTAAAGGTATATACTAACTGACTTTGTTTTTAAAAATGTTCATGACAAATTGTTACATAATTTATAAATTCCATCACAAATGAAACATTTAAATTATTAAATTTACTTTGCACATAAAAAAAAAAAAAAAAAGATAATTTTGCAGTTTGTTTTTGTTCTGTATAAAATGAAATAATTTATGATCATTTCATAGTTGTTTATTAAGCCTTAACCAGATAACAGATTCAACTAAAGCCAAACGAGGTATCCAAATTTTCAAAGAAACCTACATACTATTGTCCTGTATACAAGACCAGTGCAAGGAGAGGTGTCCTGTCCACTACTGGTCACTCTACAAACTTTGTCTTGTATATTGACATTCCTTCTGACAAGCCAGAAAGTCACTGGATAAACCGAGGAGTTGCTGCCCTTTGTCAGCTGGATGACTAAACAACAGTTACTTCCCTTTACTGCTGATTTTTGTTTATATTATTTCGTCTGTTTAGCAGTGAAATAGAAAATGCTGAATAAATACTGTTGCTGATTTTTGCTGAATTTAGTGAATCTGCTGATGTAATATTATATTTAAAACAGTTTCTATTTTCTAAATGATTTAATAACATGTTACAAACTGGTTTTTGTTTTCTAAATGTTTAGATTTTGTGGTGTGCATTGTTAGAATTTGTATTCCTGGTGATAAAAAAAATAAAACAAGTTATAGATGAATTGTTGTCAGCAGCAGAATAGAAAACAGTAGGCTGCTGTAACATACTGTGTGAATATTACTTGAAATTTTCATCTTGTTACATTAAAGACTTGTTACATAGTGTAACTTGATGATGAATATTATAATTTCAGTACATGGCTGTCATATAACAAGAGATAACTATTGATTTATTATTTACCAGTCAGATGTAATGTAAAAACTCTCGGTATAAACTGTGCTGTGTCTAAGGGTTTTAACCCAAAAACTGTTTCACTGTTCAGTTCCTTTGCTGGGAATGAACTAATTTGCATGGACACTAATTTGTTGATATTGCAGTGAAATAAGGTTCACATTGCTTATAGATTGTTTTTCTTCTCTTTGTTTCAGCATTACTTTCATCAGTATTACTGATTACAAATAGTAATTATTATTATTATTATTATTACTATTATTATCATTATTATTATTTATGTAAGGGTAAATACATTGCTTTTTGATAGGATCTCATAATTTGATTTGTTTAGATTTTCTATTAGTTTTTTCATTTATTTTTTAGTTTTTAAAGTCTTTTTTTATTATTATTATTATTTGATTTTTTATGTTTGCTTTGGGTGGTTTTTCTCCAATAAAAACAAGAACAGCAGAAATAAGTTACTATAGGGTGTTATATTTTGAGAGCTTTCATAACTGTTACTTTTTTTAAAGGATTTCTGTGTTTGTGTGTATGTGTATAAAATATGAAATAAATAGACTGACTTATTTTTCTTACCCAAAGATCATTTATAAAAAGTTAAAAGTGACAGATATATTTATAAACGTGTTTTAAAGTTTTAGGCTGATTCAAGTTAGAATCGAGTCTGTGTTATTGCATAAAAAAAAAAAAATTAAAAAGATTATTATTATTAGTATTAGTATTTGGTTATTGCTTAAAAAATTAAAAAGGTTATATTATTAGTAGTATTAATATTTTGAATTTTTTATCTAGGCATACAGTGCTAATCAGTTTTCTCAATTTTTTTATGTTTAATAAGTAAAAAAAAAAAAGAATTAAAAATAAATACTAAAAAAATATATATAAAAAATTCAACTTTGATCATTTTTAACTTTGTACCTTTGTGTTTGGACAAAGTACTAAATTAAAAAATATTTATATAAATTGGAGCTTAAAAAGAAATCAATTAATTTTAATGCAGTGATTCCATTTGTATGTCTCAAACTAAATCTTTTATCATTTATTCATTTATTGCTTGCTGTGTGTTTTGATAATTATAATTATTAGCATTACCTATTTATTTTGTTATCATTTTTATTAACTCACATTCCTATGGAGTTCATGAGTGAACTGTTTGCAAACAAGCCAAATGTGATAAAACAGGTTTTTAACCGTCCAAAAAGAAAATAATTTTTTTTTTATTTATTTATTTATACATATATCTAAACTAAATTATTTATAAATTTATGAAAATGTGCATTTTCTATAAATTTTGAGATTTTTACACTAACATACACTGCTGGTTTTAATATTTGTAGAAGAAAAGTTCTTTATAGTTTGTCATAGTCACTATTTGTGTATTGTAAATTATATATTTATATATATATATATACATATATATTTTTATTCTTTTTGTATGTTTTAAAAATATTTGTTTCTTTATTTTGTCATATTTTTTTTTTAAATTTAAAAAGAAATTTATTTTATTTCATTTTGTTTATTTATTTATTTTATTTATATATTTATTTATTTTGATATTACCAGTATTAGTTCAATAACATCATTTAATTTATGACAAATATATCTACACCTATTTTTAATTAGATAATTTTGAAACCACTTGGATCCAAACATAATTTATTAACAGTACTTCTAAAAATATATATATTTTGGTTCCTAATATTAGAAATAAATCCCATATACTTTAGTTCTCTTTTTGAAAGTAATTATTTATGTTTTTATTATATGTCTTACATTTTATGTGTTAAAAAGGAATTTGTGTTGATTTTTGTGTTTTTGATTTGATTTACAGTTTTGTGTTTTGTTTTCATCTGGTTTTGTAATGTTGTGTTCTTTGTTGATGTCTGGCAACTACAGATGATCGTTTTTGTTTGTTTTTAAAATTGTAAATCAAAATATATAATTACAGAAACTGTGATAAAGTGTGCTAACAATTTTGAGAGGTTTTTTTTTTTTTTTCAGGAAAAGAAATTAAATGTTAATTCATTTTATGGACTTTTGTTATTATTTCAAATGTTTGTTTCATTGTTCAAAAACAGATCAAGTATAATATTGTGATATTTGGTGCGTTATTCAAATGACCATTAAATCTGCATTTTATTTTGCTCTCTGTTCACAATCTTTGGCTGCCATTTTTATCACTGAGCACCTTTGGTCAAAACTACTGTACTTATAATGACTATGATTTTAACCACTGCTAAACATATGACCATAATTTTGACCACTGCTATTCTTATACCAACCACTGTGGTACTTACAATGACCATGATTTTGACAACCTGTGTCCTTTTAGTGACTTCAGATGAACTTTTGTCACTGGTGTACTTATAATTTCCAGGACATTGACCATTGCTGTACCATGATTTTAACCACTTCCACTGCCACTTTTTGACTACTTTTTACTGAATAGCAGCAAGGCATTTTTTATATGCCCCATCCCATAGACCATTCTTGAGTGAGGCTATGTTTTAGCTTTTATTTCAACTTGATTTCGAAGGAGGAATAAATAAAAATGTGTAGCTAGGTTTGGGACCCGTCATAGTGAATACAGATTCCTTTTGTACTGTCTTTGGTTGATGAAAATATGGTAACCCTAGATGTTATTCAATCAAAATTTTTAAAGGGGGACATCGGTCATACTGAGTTGCTCAAAAGGAGTCGTGGTATGAAAAAGGCTGAAAACCAGTGCCATAGAATATAGAAAATGCAATGGCATTGTCACAACTCAGTGAGTCCATCATGAGTGGTCAATTCTTGAGCAGAAACTAGCAAAGATCTCTATGTACACTAATTAGCAGATACTATCTCATAAGAAGTTACACATCTTGAAATATAACATGTAAAAATTTGCATTGAAAGAAAAGACTAAGGCATATAACTTTAAAAATAATACATATTTTGTAAATGCAGTTTGACTCTTTGATCATAAATGGTCTGTGTAATGTCTTGTATATTACTGTTTTTATTGGGAGCTTTTTGCACACACTTCTAAGCAATCAATAAGACGTTTATATATACAACAAAACTTTCATCTCTTAAAAATTATTTATTTATTGAATATGTTGTTTGTCTAAAAAAGTGTATTTACTATTTACATGATCAGAAATGTGGAATATTTAATTACAATCAAATATATAAAAACATTTTGCTAAAAATTATTCATAAAATTCAGTTTCCTTGGATCCAGGATGGACAACTCTGTAACAATAACTGTGAGATGTAAACATGTGATATGTTTAGAGTGACTGAGTTTTAATAATTTCTTAATTTCTTTTTTTGTTGTTGGGTTTTTTTTATTATTATTTTCTTTTCTTTTTTCTATACAAAGACATTAAATGTGTAAATGTTATAATATCATCAACCTATTCTCCATGTTAGTAGGGTTTTTTTGTTGTAGTTTTTTTAAATTATTACAATTATTTTAAAGATTTCAAAATATATAATACATGGCAATTTTGTTTGGCCATATTAAAAAGCAGGTTGCCCAACCATCTAGTAGATTATGTTTTAAAAATTAAAAAAGTTATCTGCTTTTTATCACTAACAAAATGACAGCAGTTTGATGGTTTTAATTTCCACGATGTGAGGATTATGTGAGGATTAACTTTGATAAATTTAAAGCTAAAAAATATGAACTTCTTAAAATTAAGTAATAATTAATTTAGAAAATTATTTTTGTTAGACATTATTAATAAGTGAACTATGTTTTAAACTGATGAACATTCCACCCATCTCCCATTTTTCAACATACATAACTAATTTGTTTTTATCAAATTACAAAACATACAAGGCAAACAAAATAAAAGCTTAAAAATGTACACAATATAATGAGTACTACACTACTATACTAATAAACAATATGCATTTTATATTACAAATGATATGTTGTAATATTTGTGGTGGCATTATTTCAAGAATAATACTTCAAAATGAAGAAAAATATAACACTCGTGTACCAAACTGTCCTCAAAAGAATTAAAATCCTAAAATTACAGATCTTTTATTAAAAATAACTAATATTTAAGACTGATAAACATTCAAAGACTGAATCAATTTCACATTATAAATTATCTGATAGTAACTCAAACTTTTATCCATATTTCAAAACAGTGTTATATTTTCCTTCACAATACATTCATATATACACAAGGTAAAACTAAAGCTTCCTTTCTACTTTCACAATATACTAAACTTTTCTTATCTACAAAATTGCTTATTAAAATAATTAGACAAATATATTTATGATAAAGGCATAAATGGACTTAAGATTGTATTAACAATCAGCTATTTTCAATAAACACACATGCACACACCTGCACACATTGCACATACACACAATGCACATGTGCAGGCACACACATACTATGCACATGTGCAATCACACACAAATACACACAAAAACGAATACACTTATTCTCATCAGTTTGTTCTCTTCTGTTTTGATATAATAGTACTTTCTTGGTCTTTTGAATGTTTTTATAAATTAAATATTTGACAAATATATAAGATAATTTAAAAAAAGAACATTTTTACCATAACAGTAAATCTGTAAATAAAACTAAAAAATGGCTTAAATACATATTCAAAATTTTTGTTTGAAATTACAACAGTTACAATAATTATAATTTGAAATAGGACCGACTTCAGTTTTTATAAAAAAGTTAATTATTAATTTAATAAAGCAAGAATTATTCAACATATTCAAAAGCCAAACAAGAAATAAAAAGGAAAAAGAGAATGAGAAATGAAATGAAATAAGTAAATGATAAAATAATGAGCACCAAAATAGTGAAATGTTTATCATTTTCAGGAAGCCCTCTGGATTTTATTTCTATTGCTTTTAAAGAATTTTTGTGAATCACTTTTATAACAATAATTATAACAATTAAAAAAAAAAAAAAAAATAATAATAATAATAATAGTAATGGCTGTGGTAAAAGAATCACATGATCACTTAAAGAAACACTGTTTTTAATTGGACGAGAAAGAAGCAGACGACTGCCAGAGTGAGGCTGGTGGTGACATGAGATGAACTGTTGCAGCCATCTCTGTCTTCACAGTAACAAGTTTCTTTAAAAACTCCAGTGTAATCCCAGCTCCAACGACAACCCCAGGCAACACCTACAGCAACAAAGATGTTCAACATTTTAATTGAAAATAATAGAGAATTTGAAAAATAAATAAATAAATAAATAATATCTAATTAACAAGTTATGTTGGAAAACAGAAAGACAGAAAGACAAAAATAACTGAAAGGATGGGTGGATAAATGGATAGATGGATAGATGGATGGATGAATATGTAATACAAATTATATGAGTGGTCTTTATTTGTGACAAGAAAATCATAGTTTATCATTCTGCAAGCTTCTTTAATCAGTTAGCAAGAAGACATTGCTTAATATTCATATTTCACCAGATGCCTAAATATAAAAACTGACTGGAACATTAAATAACAGAGTGGGTGTTGATTTGGCCATTCAAGACTTCTCCCTAAAACAAGAATTGTCTCCCTTGAATTAGAGATACAATAATAAATTTTGTATTTCTTTAATTAGATAGAAACCAAAGAGTGGAATCAGTTATCTACAATCTGTTTTTAAACAACAATGGATAAATTCATTCAAAATGAAAATAAATGTATTTACCATAATCTGTTCTGGAACCACATCTCCTCGTTATTTTTTTCCAGCCGCCCCCTAAAATAAATAAATAAATAAATAAATAAATAAATAAATAAAAATAACAACAATAATACCATTAATAAAGTTAATTCATTATAAATTAAGTATTTACAAAATTAATTTCAGAAAACAAAAGGTTAAAAAAACAAATGTTTTTATTTAAACTGCAATTTGCTCAACTTTATATTTAGTAACATAGAATTTCAATATTAATTTTGTTTTTCATTTATTATTAACGCCATCATCATCCTAACTGCTATGACCAGTTAATAACCATTGTGATGATCTTTCAGTCAAACTGAAGATGTGAAAAAACATACATCCAGGACTTTCTTGATAAATCTTCATACAAAACTGGCCAGGAACCTTGGCCTCAAAGCTGTTGCAGTCGACAACAGCATTGATGCTGGTGTCAAACCATTTGTCTGAGGGACAGGAAGTGTCCTCATTGCTGTCACACTGGAAACACTGGATAGCCAAACCTGAAAAAACCCCACAAATAATCAGGTCACGGGTAATTTCATTTAATGTGAAAAAATAAATCTGAAGTTTTTGAAAAGCAAAATCTGAAAACCACTGAAAAACTATTTTCTAAAGACTATTATGATCTACATCAATAATTTTTAATAAAGGATAATGGACTTTATAGGTCTAAGTAATTTTGAATAAGTTACACGATTTTGCACATTAGCATTAATCTGTAGTGGGTTAAATCATTATATCATGGTATTTTAAACATTATATTCAGTAAATTACAAAGAATGAGAAATTCTCCTGTCTTATTCATTGTTAGCAAAGATTGTATTTCAAAAACATAAATTTTAAAATCATTTAGAAAAATAATACATGTCACAGAGGACCATGTTAATCGTTATGTTGCTCAAAAGAAAAACAAGATCTGAAGAAATGATGTAATTTCACATCAGTAAGAAACAATGACATAATAAGAATAAAACACTTAATAATATAATATGTACATGTATATATAGTCCATATTATATAGATAGATAGATAGATATCAACATAATTTCAGTTAGAATTTGATAAATCACAAGCCAATGTGCATGTTGATACGCATATTATTAATTACGTACAAATAAAAAAACAAGGAATCTTAGGAGGATATATATTATCACCAGTAATTATACGTTTCAAACGACAGAAATCTGACGGTATCAACTCATAATCTTATGTTAGTGAAAGTGTAAAAAAAAAAGTAAATGGTTTGTTTTTTTAAATTAACGCGTTTCCGGGGTAAATCCGTCTACCTGTTTCCATCTACCTGGTTTTATATTTCAATAAAAGTTGTCTTATAAACATTGTTTATACAATGAGCCATCATTAAAAATAATGCCTCACAAGAAAACGTACCCACTGAGATAAATGTTGTTAAAACCAACAACACTTGCTGTAGATTCCGAGTCGCCATAATGGCGGTTGAAATCTAATATCGTTTGTCGTCGATGGTGGCGCTTTCCAGGTATGTCACCTAAGCTTCGCACCTGGGCGCGTCCCTTTGAAGTAGCTCAGGTGTGCATACAAAAATACAATTAAAATGTCCGAAATATATTTGGAAATTTGTTTAATAATTATTTATTTAATTTTATGGATTAACGGACGTTTTGACATTTTTTTTGTAATTTTAATCATTAGAATGAGTTGTTTCAAAAGAATGTGTTACAGGTATTTTAGGTCACTTGTGTTTCATGGCGCATGCGCATTCATTTAAGGGGTACCTTTTAGGTACCGTTTTAAGTTCGTATAATAAAGAAATAAAATTAGAAATAAAAATTAAAAATGACTCCAAGTTGTTTTTATTGAACTAGCATTGGTAAGTGTTACGGTTGTTGGTACATTTATTATTTTTGCGTCTCTCTCTGTGTGTGTGTGTGTGTGTGTGTGTGTGTGTGTGTGTGTGTGTATGTGTGTGGATAGACAGCCGGAGGACGGACGGGCAAATAAATAGGTATATAGATAGATCTTTGAATATTTTAAAATATGTATGCCAAGTTGATATCTAGGAACTGTTGGTCTACAAGTGTTTTGATGAAGAAGAACCCACAAGAAAATAGACCTATATTTCAAGATTTGAAGCCAGTTTTATCTATAACCGACTAAATAATTTTATTTGAATAATATGTCGTCTTTGCGAAGTTGATAACACATCTATTCTATTGTTATCGCAGTGGTCTTTATTTTATATTCATATCGAAAAAGAAACATCTTTATATGTAAAAAAAATTAATCAATAAATAACAAATAAATAACTAAAATCAAAACAAACACATTACATTAGAAATTAGAAAATATTTTATTGTATAAAAATTACATTTCATTTCATTTGTACAAGTATTGTACGATTTTATTTTTTACAGTATACATTTATTTAAACTACGTTCTCTCTTGCATAATTTTGGAAAAAATTTTGATTTATCATAAATTATGCTTTTCTTCATTATTTTAAGCTTACTAACTATAATAATTAATTATATATCTTTCAACTTTTATTTACATTAATATACAAATAAAATAAAATAAAAATAGACCCTATCAAAGTCATAAATAGAAATAACAGTTTGCCAACTATAATTTTTATACTATTTTATTTTATATCATACACATTCATTAATTAAAATTTGTAAGAAAGAGCATCAGTATAACATACGTTCATAAATATTGATGACTCACAATTTGTATTATAAATGAATTAGAGGATCTGATTAATTAGCTGTTACGCATATATCATTAATGAATGAAAGTAAATATGGATCTTTAGCACCCTCTGGGCAAAAAATATAAAAGAATCTTATAGCTTCAGATGATGTCTACAAAATTATATTAAAATAATGAATATATACACGTGTATATATATATATATATATATATATATATATATATATATATATATATATAAAAAAGAGTGTCGCGTCATGAAAGTTTCTATACAAATGTTTATGATATATGTACACTCGACCGTTTGTTACAGTTTTATGCCTGTAGTTGGTTATATGCCTGTAGTTGGAGTTTTCCAAGCTGCAAGCTGAAACAATTTCAGCTGATATTATTGTTCAATTTGAGATTTATAAGAAATATGTATATATATACAAGAACCATTTAAAGGTAAATAGAATTTCCAGTTTTGCTTTGGTTTCTCTGTTGTTGTTTTTGCTTTTGTTACTGTTATTATTTCAGCAACTATTTCAAAATATAATAATAATAATAATAATAATAATAATAATAATAATAATAATAAAAGTTTCACAAATTTACCATAATTAAAAAATATCTGACCATCTATTAAAAATGAATCAACAGTTATATCACATGAACACTACATCTGCCATTCTTAAAGAGAAAAACAAAATACAGATAATTGTAAGAAGACATTCACACACCATTAAAACATTCATCCATTAAACAAATATGTATATACTTACAAAACGTATAGACTACTATAAAATTACTGCGTATGAAACGTAAATGAAATGAATTCAGAATCATCATAATGACACAAATTATTTGGTAATTGTAGGACCTTTTATTTCTTATTAGGATTCTTTACTTTTAAGATTTCAAAACTTCAGTTTGAACATGGATCTGCAGTAGCTCGAAGAATTATAAAATGATCTGCATCTGTCCCCAGCTTTTAATGGACAGGCAAGAGAGTTGAAAAATTGCCTTCTTTTAACTTGTAAATTCTTCAAAATGATTCTTTCCCCTTCTTTTTAAAACTATTAAAACTATGTTTTTTAAGATGATGAAATTAAAACGTATCATGACCGCCACAGATGCCATGGAAACATGTAAAGTGTCACACCCGATGACAAGGTCAGAGGTAAGATGGTTGTCAAGAGGCCTCCACCATTACAACCGTCTTGGTTGTCACAGTGACAGTATCTCATTAAAACTTGGTATGTTCCGACTCTGTCCGTACATTCCCGTCCTTCCCGACCTCCGATCACTCCGCCCTTAGCGCACTGTCTGATGTAACGTGTTTCCCATTTCCCATCATAATAGGCTGGAAATAAAGTGAAAACAACAATGTATAAAGCAGATAATAAATAAATGAGTAAAGAAATAAAAAAAACATAAAAACAGAAATAGAAATAATTGTAAGTAAACTATTACAAATTCATAAAGTCATAAATATTCGGTCTATCTTCAATGATGCGTCTTTCCAGTGAAACCCAAAATGCATTTCCTTAATGTAGTGCCATCAGTAATTTTTTATTATTATTATTAAATAAAAACATTCTCAGAACTAGTATTTGTAATGGCTCA
This sequence comes from Chrysomallon squamiferum, assembly GCA_012295275.1. NCBI lineage: Eukaryota > Metazoa > Mollusca > Gastropoda > Neomphalida > Peltospiridae > Chrysomallon > Chrysomallon squamiferum. Next base: position 31,456,136 of record CM022679.1, read on the forward strand.
GTGTCTGTAAAAACTACATTAATAAAAAGATGAAAAATAATTCCTCTCAAGTAATATATATATATGTTTGTATCTGTGTGTGTGTGTGTGTGTGTGTTTATAATATGAACAAAGAATTATTTTGAATTCTACCTTCTTGTACAACTTTGCGACACATTTTGACGTCATCAGGACACTGTGTCAGATGCTGAGTGATGTTGTCGAACCAGTCAGCGCAGTCTTGTTGATGGTAGGAGTTACACACAAAACATTTGATGGCCAATGCTATAATAATAATAAAAACAAAATGTGTAAAATGTCATTCGCAATTACAATCAACAAAATAAATAAATATTCATGAACCTATATTTCATTGGTTTTAGTTCATATTGACGTACTGATGCATTGACGTATAACCTTGATATATTAATATTGGTTGATTAATGCCGATCGAGGACGTATCTGGCTTTACTTGTCGCTGTCAAATATGCTAACGAATAGTTCAGTACCAGCGACCAGGTTAATGGTTACATGAGCACACATAATTTTTAAATAATAATAATTTATTATTTTGCTATGCCTGGATTATATATATATATATATATATATATATATACTTTCTTTTTCTTTTATTATTATTATTTTTACTGTTATTTTAGTTCTAAATTTTCTCCAGGTTTTTTTTTTTCTTTTCTTCTTCTTCTTATTATTTTGTTTAATTTCACTTTAACTCTGACGATTATTTATTTATTTGATGTATTTAGAAATCGTGATATAATTACAGCATTTTATTTCATCGTAAGTTCATTGCTTAACAATTCGTTTTTGTTTTTATTTGTTGTTATTATTATTATTATTATTTGTATAAGCATAATCCGAAAAAAATGAAGAAAACTGGAGTAAAATGGATTTCAGTGTACACGGAAAAGGACAGGTGAGTAGCCTCTAAAAAGCGTGGTTGAACACGTAATAAAAGCATCATAGACCAACATGAAAACCTCAACTGTTTTAGACATAATTATTATCCAAAACGGAAAACAACTTGACCAGTTTGCCGTCCCACAAACAAGCGCTGTATAATAATATGTCACAGTTAATGTAAACTTTCATTTAAAACTTTGTTATATTTTTCTGGCAGCATGCCAGTTTGTTTGTATATAACAGTTTGCAAGATAAATATTAAGAACACGAAGATATCACATCATTCTAATGTAACTATATTAAAAGTAAACGTTTATAACAAATACAATTCCGAACAGATTTAAAAACCGCATTAAGCAATGGCCGTCATCGTTACTGTAATAGAACTGATCACTTCCGTGAAAGCGAGTTACCTGAACAGGTGTGATTTACTAATCAACAAATCAAAGCCTACATTTGGAACGCAAGGCAAAAGTAAAAAGTTTAAATTATATACTTACTGTAATCTAACAAAATAAATCCTGCCGCTAAAGCGACACAAAGTAACAAAACTTTCATGATGTCTTTTTAGCTCCAAGCCTGAGACTTGAATTTCACAGGAAATGGGTCACCAAACAGTCACAGGTAGAGACATACCTGAGGAAGGGGCACCTTTCGGGTATACATAGTTTTTCAGGGGGTGTTTTTATGCGACTTATGTTAATGTTTTACTGTTGTTATTTTCACTATAGTAGTAATAGTAATAATATTAGTATTAGTATTAGTATTATATTAGTATTAGTATTAGTATTAGTATTAGTATTAGTATTAGTAATAATAATAATAATAATAATAATAATAATAATAATAATAATAATAATAATAATAATAATAATAATAATAATAATAATCAGAAGAAAAAACCAGATCTGCAGTTTTGATGATTTTTCAAATATTATTTAAGGTACTGATATGCTGGACATGTTAGAGGAAGGCTGTTGATTTTACACTTTAATAATCTTTATAGAAAAAAAAAAAAACCATTCTGTATCTGCACATAGCAAAAAAAAAAAAAAAAATAATAATAAAAAAAATCTATATAAAATAGTGTGTTTGCGTGTGTGGCTTGTTATACTAAGAATAATTAATTTTATAACAAACAGCATCTTGCACAATTACTAACGTACAGCACGGTCTGAATATTAAAGGGGAGGTTATATAATTTGAAATGACATTTGTCTCCCTTGATGTGTTCTAAAATTAACTTAAAACCAACTTACATTTTTATTTTTAGTTGAGAATTTTTCTCATTGCTATAAATTTCTGTAGCAAATAATGCGATACAAATCCACTACTACTTTTCAGTAATGATAGTTACACACTTTTTTTATTTCCTGAAGTGCCTACATGTATGCAGATTTATTATTATTATGAATGTCCACAATATAATGAAAGAAATGTAGAAGGATAAATAACAAAACAAAAATTATTAAAACATGGCAGTTAAGTTTTATTAAAAAACATTTGCATAAAATAATATCCAACACACAAAAATTTTGTATTAAAATTTCTACATATTGATCTGGACAATGATTTCTGTTGGAATTTCTTTTTATTTCATTTCAGCTGTAAAACTTTAAAATTATTTTACTGCATTCAATTTAGTTTTTCTCTTGTTTTATACTTGCAAAATATTAAATACACTGTGGCTAATCTTATAAATGTCAACATTATGAAAGAAAAAATTAACTTAGTAACACCTAGATAAATGTTTTCATTCATTCATGTATGCTGCATTTATAACAACTAAGTTATGTCTGCCATACTTTCTAATCACTTTCATTAAATCTTTCACTCAATGAAGTGTGCATGAAATCTGAAATATATAATGAAGTTTCTAATCAGTGCAGAGATCATCTCTTCTTGAAGCCGTACTTTTTTCTTTCATAGAACAAATCTGTTTTTGCACTGCCAAGATTCACAATCTTTGGGCAACCATCTCTCTGTAAATAAATATATATAAAAAAAAAAAAAAATATACAAATAACTTAGAAAGCAAAATAATAAGAAAAATGACAATCATTAAATTATTGTATTATTGTATAAAAAAAATCCTTTTATTTCAATAAATAATCTATGCAAGTAACTATAATAGTAAAAATCAAAATGTTGAAGAACAAATGTGTAAAACAATACTCTTTATCCATTTGAAATAACTTATATGTAATATATAGTTAAACTGAACAAAAGGAATTAACTGTTGTTTTCATTTAAAAGTGCTGAGAATAAATATTACATCTTTCTCCATTATAGTACATTCTTTGCAGTAGTAAGCATCAGACACTCCTGGTCCTCCACAAATAACACATCGTCCCTGGTATGAGCCATAATTACACTCATCACATATTCGTACAAGTGTGCACGGTCGAACATAGGAATCACAAATCACACATTTCCCATCACCTATAAAAATAAACAAGTTAATAACACTTATAAATTTAATTCATAATCAACATCAAGACAATATTTTAATTTTATTTTCAGTGTTGGAAAATGGAAAATGGAAAATTAGCACAACAGCCTTTATAGTTGGAGTGAAAAACATAATTATTTCAGATAAAAAAAAATTAAAAAAAAACTCTCTCTATAAATAAAATATAAACAGTATAAAATGACTGTGTATTTTCAAATTATATGCTTTAAAACTGTTTTCAATTATTAAAAACTTATCAACTTACATTTTTCACATAGCCGTCCAATAGCTGAAATCAGATAAAGAAAGAATGTAAAATAAATATTGCAAAATAATTACAAAAATCATCTAAATGAAATAATAATAATAATAATAATAATAATAATAAATTAATTAACACAAATTTAGACGCCCTCTTCCCAGTAAAGAACTGCTTTTTATTTTGTAACTGAGTAACTCAGTAACTGCGTAAGTCACTAAGAATCTTAATATTATACTTTATAGTTAGAAGTAAGATCAGTTGAACTTTTTAAAGTTTCATTATTTTAATTCATTTGTATATGAAATCAGTTTATTAACGTAAGCACTTTGTAGTACAGTATTCTGTGCAAACATATAACATTTATTTGTTAGAAACGAACTGAAAATAACATACCCACGCCCGGTTGTTTGCGACAGAAAATCAAATCCGGATGATGCTTCGCCATTTTCTGTAGATGAATTAACTATTGAAATTTAACTCGAAATAGGGATTTAATTAAATAATGAGATTCGTATAGTAATTAGGTAACTGTCATTAATTAAAGGAAGATTATTGTTAAATAAACATTTGTAATTGTTGACAGTTGCTTTTTTGTTTGTCCAATTTCTTTCCAAGATATATTTACAGTCCTAAATCCGTGCACAATATAAGTTTCAATTTTAATATATCAGAAGAAGAAACAACAGGAAAGCACGTTTTCGTTTTCTGTTTGCCAAAATGTCTGAGGAAGACAGCAACAGTGCTGTAATTGAATCAACTGAGACTGATGAAAATGTCACATTTAAATCACTGGTTTGTCACACATATACTTTATTGAATATATGATTATTTGTATTATTTTTTCTCCATTATTTATACATGATTATGACTATGATGTATAATATTAATAATAATTATAACATACCATGTTGTGTGTATAATCCTGATAATAATATTTGTGCATATTTGTTTACTATATTGTTTATTATATTGTTTATTATTTATTATATTGGAAGTATGATATATATAATATAAATATGTATAAACTCTCTCTCTCTCTCTCTCTCTCTCTCTCTCTCTCTCTCTCTCTCTCTCTCTCTCTCTCTCTCTCTCTCTCTCTCTCTCTCAGTATGTGTGTGTATATGTGCGTGCATATTTAAATACAAGTAAGATATTGTTGGCCTGTTTTAGGATTTTTAAAAGTTATAAAAAAGGTCAGAAACCTTTTATTTATTTTATTTTTTAAATTTGATGCTGATTAATAAAACTTCTCCAATTATTATAAAGTTGATAATGAAATTAACTCATCTTCAGTGTTTCATAAGGCTTGTGGTGTGTAGTTGGTGTTACATTATACTTTCTGTTGTATGACTTCTTATTTTATTATTGTTTCTACAGGGTGTTGTTGATGTTCTTTGTGAAGCTTGTGAACTGTTAAAATGGACAAAACCAACAAAAATTCAAAGGGAGGCAATTCCTGTAGCACTTGCAGGTATACTCACGTCAGCACAAAATTATTAGTTTAATGTTAAACAAATACTGTGAATGCAGAACCATGTTACAAAAGAGGGGGACTTTTTTAAAGCCAGTTATAAAAATATGTTAAACAAATTATTACTAGATTAATAAGGAAGAAGTTTGCTTTGTAGAAGTTAGAATCGACTATACTAATCATAATATTCTGAGAAGTAATACAGATCTGGTTGTTGTTCATCCACTGGATTTTTTGTGTAGAAATGTTTAATAGATAATTAATTTAGCAGATGGAGAATAAATTAACTTTTTAGAAAAATAACTTTACACAAGTTTTGTTATTTTCTTGTTTTAGGTCATGATGTTATTGGACTGGCAGAAACAGGGTCAGGTAAAACTGCCGCATTTGCTCTTCCTATATTACAGAATTTGCTTGAGTCACCACAGAGACTTTATGCTTTGATTCTCACCCCAACAAGAGAACTAGCATTTCAGATATCAGAACAGTTCGAAGCTCTAGGATCGACTATTGGAATTAAAACAGGTCAGTTCCTGTGGTCATGCTTCTATGTACATTTGCTTAGGGTGTGTGTGTGTGTGTGTAAAATAGTAGTGTTGTTGAATTCTGTTTACAATGTTATAATTTAAAATATATATTTAATTTAATATAATTAAAATCATGTTTATTTTATTGTAATTTAATAGTTAAACTATATATATACTGGTAAATGTAGATTAAATAATAAATAGTTAAATTTTATACCTGATTTTAAACATACAAGACTTCAGTGTTTTCTAATTGTTTAACAGGCACTTATATCAGTGGTAAACATGCAAAATTCTGAGTTCTTTCTTTTTAATAATTTGTAGTTTTTTGGCTTGTGTTTTTAATATGCATGTATGTCTGTAAGACTTCAATATGCAGATACAGATATTGAAAATAGTTGTAGGAAACAATCTTTGTATTATTTTGATATTAATAATTAAATAATGATTTCAGCTGTGATTGTTGGTGGGATAGACAATATGACTCAGGCACTGACACTTGCCAAAAAGCCACACATAATCATTGGTAAGAGAATATATATATTTTTATTCTGAACACCTTTAATAAAGTGTATTAATCACCTGTAGTAATTTATGTTAGTAATATTAATATATCTTCAGTAGCTAATATAATATGTGTGGATGTTACCATTTTAACTGATCATAAACAACATTTAAATACGTAACATGACAAATGAATTAAATAATTAAAACATTTTTAAAATAATGCTGTTTGGGTAACACCTGTTCTAGTTAACATCTGAAAATATCTGTTGACCAATAAATGTTTATTTTAAATAATTATTTTTGCATATATTTTTGATTATGGATGTCCACTTTGCAATTAGATACATATGGTTTGTTCTTGAAAATAAAAACATTGGAAGCTCACTTTATTTATTGTTTTTCATTTTTCATTGTTTCAGCTACTCCTGGTAGATTGATTGATCATCTTGAAAATACAAAAGGTTTCAGCCTTAGAACTTTAAAATATCTGGTAAATTTTCATTTATTACTTCAGATAACTTTTGATAATCACTAAGTTTATGAAACACTTTTCTAATAATACATTTACATTCAGGATCCACAGTTATGTATTATTATCATCAGTTATTTTTATTTAACAGTACTATACATTTTCAAAATAATTATTTCTTTAAAATTTTATTATTTGTATTATTCTGATGACATATTAGACAAAAAACAACAAAACAAAACAAACAAATTTAAATATGTTTTGTGTTGTTATTATTATTATTTTTTTTTTTTTTTTTCAGGTTATGGATGAAGCTGACAGAATATTAAACATGGATTTTGAACAAGAGGTATATTTCCTGGGTCTTATTTGTACATCATAATTAATAAAATATTAATACAAACACCAACTGCTTATATGATTTTTTTATATTTTAAAATGTATTTTAAACAAAGTGTTGTCTATGTGATGTAAATCTTTAATTGTACATATATTTTTTTTTTTTTTTTTCTCCCAGGTTGACAAGCTTTTAAAAGTTATTCCTAGAGAGAGACGGACATACCTGTATTCAGCCACAATGACAAAAAAAGTAAGAATTATTTAATTTTTGATTACAGGAACAAATCATCTAAAAAATAATTTGATTTTATTTTTTTGAAGTTTAAAAGTGAAAAAATAATTTTAATTTCTAACTTCAGGTTGACTTTAATAAAAATATTCTGCTACACTAATATCTAAATTTATGTGGTTCAATAAAGTCACCAGGAAAAAACAAAAGGGATAAAAAAAATGAAGATTAAATATATATATTTTATGTTGTTTATATTCTTCGTCAAATGCAGATCAGGCACAGTTGTAATGTATACTGCAGTAAATGTATGTGTATTGAACTGCAGTTGGTAAATGTGTATTGAACTGCAGTTGATGAATGTGTATTTAACTGGACATAGTAAATATGTATTGAAGTGCAACCAGTCAGTGTTTATTTGAATGCAGATAGGTTGAATAGTTACAAGTTACAGTCAGGGGAGTGGTGGGTGTGCATCAGTGTGTGTATTGGCTGATATCAGTTAATAGGTACTGAAATACAGTTGTACACCTTCATTAGTAGTTAGCTCTATCTTATTTGTACCTGTGAGCCTCATCAGTCTGTAATTGCTTGTACTTTTTCTGAATAGTTTTCAAGTCACTTGAAAGGAAATATATTGTTTTATTTGATAACCAACTCACAAAAATCTTTCACTTGTCTTTTATCATCTCCATTTTTAAATTCAACCAAGGCAATTGTTTAGAGAGTATACATGTATTTTTTATTATATTTTGAAGAAAATGGATTAAAAATTTAATTAAATATTCTTGATAATACATAATAGAAGAAATCAAATCAACATTTTTGAGTGTTTTAAATGTTTCTATGTTAGAAAATCTGTTTTTAAATTCATCACTTAAAAAACTAAGTAAAAACCTGACATGCATTTTTCAGGTTGCCAAACTTCAAAGAGCCTCCTTAAGCAATCCAGTCAAAGTAGAAGTTTCAACAAAATACCAAACAGTTGAAAAACTGCAGCAGTCATACATATTCATTCCAGTCAAGTTCAAGGTCAGTTTCTTTTATTTCTATCAATGGATTGGAAATTTAAAACAATATATTTACATATCAAGGAATGCAAAAGAAATTTATATACAAATTTTAAAATTTATTATAGTCTTTTTTGTCTGTTTTAAATAAATAAATAAATAAATAAATAGTAATATAAAACTTAAGAATAAAGTGGATAAATCTTGCCAGTAAAAGAGAAATGCATATGAACAGACACACACGAAAGTAAAACTAAATGAAATTAAAAACAAATAAAAATAAATAATAAATAAAATAGATGGATGGAATGTAACATAGAATTAACAGGTCCACAGTTCTTGCAGTAGGTTGTTGTTTGTTGTTAAGTTTCAAAAAAAAATTAAACTATATTTTACAGGATGTATATTTAGTCTACATTCTGAATGAGCTGGCAGGCAATTCGTTTATAATTTTCTGCAGTACATGTGCCAACACACAGCGAGTTGCTTTGATGCTCAGAAATCTTGGATTTACAGCCATACCCCTGCATGGACAGATGAGTCAGGTTTGTTACGTTTTTACATCATCATTTTTCAGTTCCATAATCACTGTAACAGTATGATAGACATATCAGTTCTTTTCCAGTTCAGCCTGTGTTTCCCCCTACAGCTGCATCATATTTCACAAAACTGGATTTGTCAGACATTCTCTGTTTTTGTTTCTTTGTCAGAATATCTGTGTAAACTTCATGTATTTAACATTTTATTTCTGTTTGTATACTATTAATACTAGAGAATCTTTTTTATTTATTTTTCAGGCTAGAAGATTGGGATCTTTAAACAAATTCAAAAGTAAAAACCGGTCTATTCTCATAGCCACTGATGTAGCCAGCAGGTTGGTTATTTTCTTATCAGTCTGTTCACTAATTTTATTAAGATCAATCATATTAATCTTAATATTATAAAGCTGAGCTGTTGATCAAATTAATCCAGAAAATCAGTGTTACTGATTTTCCTCCTGCTTTTATCATCATAAAATGTCTCGTGATGGGACATTCCTTAATAAACATTTAGTAAGATTTCAAATAAATTTAATACATTTAAAATTTCAACGATTTAGACATTGTTCACACTGATGTCATTGAAAACTTCAGAAATTTTAGTATTTTAAGATTTCAAGGATTTAGACATGCTGCATGTTGATTTTATTATTTGTTGTTTCAGGTTTTAAGGTATTTCACATTTTCGTGTTATTATTTAAAATTTCAGGGGTTTAGATATTCCTCATGTTGATGTGATTATTAATCTGGACATCCCCACTCACTCTAAGGATTACATACATAGAGTAGGCCGAACTGCTCGAGCAGGAAGATCGGGAAAAGCAATCACATTTGTTACACAGTGAGTACAGTCAGCACTTGATGTTCATACATTTTTTTACTAATCTTTTAATGGCAGGTAAATGGAAGTGGTAGTAAAATAATTTGAGAGTTATGGGAACCAGTTAACAATGGATTGAATGGATAAAGAATTAAACTATCAGCCTGCACTAGTAGATCACCATATTTTCAAACAAAAGTATTGTGTTGACAAAAGATTATTTGCAATAAATCAGCCATGTTTTATAAAATATTGGTGAATTAATGTCTTTAAAAAATTTCAAAACTAATTATTGGCAGTGAGAGTAAGTATCTTGGATTCTGGTAATATTTGAAATGTCCTATGGGTGTCTCCTATTAAACAGCGAGTTTTTTAATCACTAATGTACATATATAAACATTTTAAGAAGCTCAAAACACCCCAAGTTATATTTGTTGTACCTAGTACAAATATGAGTTTTATTCATTATTGTGTTGTGAATTGGTATGCAAATTTCAGTGATCTCTATTTATTTCTAAAACATATCCCTTTATTTTGTTATTGGTAAAGTAATTTAATATTAGGCACAGCAGAAATTAATTTTTACGCATTCTATTTATTTATTTAATTTTTTGTTAAAGATACGATGTTGAGCTGTACCAGAGGATAGAACATCTAATAGGGAAGCAGCTGCCATTATTTAAAACAGAAGAAGAGGAAGTTATGTTACTCATGGAGAGAGTCAGTGAGGCACAGAGACATGCAAAAATGGTAGGCTATAATCATTAATTTTAAAGAAATTTTTTTAAATTACATCTTTTCATATGCACAGATAATGTAATAAGTTATAGGATTTTAGTGAATGAAAAAAAAATAATTTCTTTTCCCAGCACTGATGCAGATAAAATTGCAGTGTTAAAATACTTCCTTCTGAAATTGAAATTTTATTTATGAAGAAAAATTAATTACTGCTAACATAGGATTGTCATGTTGATAATTTATTCCATGAAACCTATTAGTATTGAAAATCTTTTATTCTATTGTTCCATTTTGATAATAACTGTAACAAATTAATTTACCATTTGGTGTATTTTATATGTCTACAGTTAGATGTGGTAAAGAGACAAAAATAATTTCAAAATGTTAAAATATGTCATTTTGTAGGAGATGAGTGATGGAGTTCAGGGAAAGAAGAAGAAACGCCATCACCATGACGATGATGATGATGACATGGAGGAATCTAGAGGAGTGAGGAAGAAATTTAAGAAGAGAAACAAATATTGACAATGTTGTAAATGTTGAATAAAATATTTTTATGCAGCTGAAATCTTGCTTAAATCCTTTAGGATTGTTTAGATGACGACAAAACACATTCATCTGTTCAAATATGGCTGAACAACTGGAAATCTGAAGAAGAAAAATGCAAGAAAATCTGACAATTTTTATTTTGCAGACCAAAATAAAGCCAAATGAGTGATGCAGTCTTTGCAAATTTCTTAGTTGCATTGTTGCACACTTTGGAAATACATGGTAACTTCATGATGCATTTTCAGATCATTCTAAATTTGTAAACATTTTATCTTTATTACAGAAGAATGGGTGAACAAATTTTACTGCTGAAAATTGTATTGTTAACTGAAAGTAATAATGAAAACATAAATTAGCACATAAAGTATCAGTTTCCTGAAACATAACAGTTAATTTTTAATAGTAATGTGATACAAAGGACACCCAATTGTGCTACCTACCTTTCTTAAAATAAACTAACCCATTTATAAGCAAAATTATGATAAATTATTAATTATGCATAAATTCAGAAATCAAGTTGATAAAGTGAAATGTTATAAAATAATAGTTAAAAAAAGAAAACTAAAAAAAAAAGATTACCTTTGTTAGGAAGTGGAATGGAAACTGTTATGGCTAATGTACGTTTCATCTGTACTATGGTCTAAATACATTTTGTATACTTGTTAGTGATTGTCTTATTCGATACCTGTGACGTATCTGTACTACTGATAAATTATCACAATAAAATAACAAGATACATAAAATCTGTTCTGTTTTTTCTTTACCTCATAAGAAAAAGATCAGCAGACATACACTCACAAAAACCTAATAAATCCTTACAAAGTTTTTTAAGTCTGTCAGATATTGTTATATATCTTGATTGTTGAAGTAATGCCATAAGAAAAAAAATCTCAGATGCAATGCATCTTCACAAACTTGTAATTTTAAGTTATATTTTTCTAGTTACAGACTGCCTCCTATATGCATATATTAACCAAATTTTGTTTGAGGTGTATATATGCTGTATCTTTTAATAGATTCAGTTTTAGGCTCCATTTGATATGAGATAGAACTAGGTCAGGAAATCCCAGTTGATGTATCAGTTTGTTGAAGTACAGTATTAAATACCCATTTTTTTTATAAATGAACTGAGAACACAAGGTGACATTATTGTAATGGAAAGGGGATGTCATTATCAGTCAAATTATTTATGAAATTATCAGGATTTTCCAACAGGCATGCATCATTTTTAGAGAGAGAGAGAGATAGATAGAGAAAACAATTCTAATTCGTCATATTTTATTACCTTTTACATATTCGGTAATCATCGGTATTTTCCGCGTTTAACGAAAATATCCGATTTATTCCGACCGATATTCTTTCCTTGACGTAGTTCCTGTTTTCTGAAATCGGCTGCTTTTGGATAGTAGCTGAAAACAATGGGAAATGCAGATACCAAACTCAATTTCAGAAAAGCTGTCATTCAGTTAACAACTAAAACACAGGTACTATCAAATAAATTAACTGTCAGATTTTTATGTTACTAGGTTTGTGTAGTTTCAGTTTTCTATGTCAGGTTCGAAACAAGATTTTCACTCATTTTCTGCCGAGCACTGACCAAATTAATCAATAAAGTAGCTCTATATTTGAACCATATCAGTTTATCTACCATATGTCATTGTACCTTTGTCTCTTAAATGTTTTATCTTTTTGAATTTTATTTATAAATATATTCATGTATGATGTAATCTCCATAATGTTAATAATCATGTACAAATCCTGCTGCAACCAATGCGATTGCGACGCATCTTGTTATCAATATAATTGAATATGACATTGACTGGTACTAGTAGTGGTATGTGATTTCTTATCAATGAACGATACTTTCCTGACTGATAAGAGAAACTTCTGATATGGTGGCAGTCGGTTTTCTCTCGTGCTATAAATGGGGGAAAAAAGAAGCTCCAACACACACACACACACACACACACACACACACACACACACACACACACACACACACACACACACACACACACACACACACACACACACATATATATAAATTCAACAAAATTATTATTTGTATTAACATTAATTTATTCATACTCATTAACTAGTTTAATGTACCTCTCGTGCCAGTGATTACAAGCAACCTCTCCAAGAACTTTCATTTTAAATATATTTTCTCAGCAGATACTCTCAGTTGCCAATCTAAGGCCTGTTTATTTTTATTATTATATCATACTTGTATAACATCCTTTCCATACTAAGTATGTTCAAGGTTGCTTTACAGTGTGAAATGATAAACTAAAATGTTTACTGCAGGAAGAGTTGTTCAAGGCATTGTACATATTGAACAGGAGCTTATACTGTATCCTAGAACTGGCAAAAGGTGATTGTAGCATGAGATCTTGGTCATAATGTGTGTTGCTGTATTCTGGACCTGTTGTAATTTGTTGAGCAAACTGTGTAGTAATCCACATCAAAAGTCCAGTCATAACACCACAGGTTCATTCCCCAGGATTTTTGTGGCAACAGTTCAGATACTTCTGTTTCAATGCTTCCAGGTCTCATTGAATGTTTTTTTTTTTCTTGTTTTTAATTATATCCTGGCTTTGGACAATCACCATTCTCTAGTGTGTCCACACATATAAACAAAAAACCCCAGACATGAGACATTCAGCTCTGGTCAGTCAGCAACTTTCAGCTGACCATAAAAGTTTATAAGCCACCTTATAATGGAGTAATAATTTTTAGGGAAATTCCTCAGATCACCACTTTTATGACATTGCCTTTAATTCACAGATACTTACATTCTTATTTTAATAATCTTTGATCTGTCATCCTTCTGTTTGCCAGTCATTAAAATTATATACCAAATGTGAATTTTTACAGCAAAATAAAACAAATAATTTGAATATACTTATTAATTTGTTTTTGTCTTGATACAAACTAAAGCTGATTAAAGCTGTCTTATTTTAAGTGGTGAAAAGCAAATAGCTGATTATTACTTTTCAGCACTAGACTCACATCTTATTGTATTTATTAACATGATCAGCATTTAATAGATTTAAAATCCTCAAAATTATAATAAAGTCATATGCTGTAATGTTAACCATTTGATTTTGCAAACTAATAACTTAATATTAAATTATTTTTTTATCACTGTTTAATGTTTTAGTTTTTAGTTTTATAATTTTATATTTATGCTAAAATATCACTAGGTGCAAAAATCATAGAATATATTTGTAATTAATTACTGTATATTTCTTTTGATTTAGCCAATTGAGGCAAATGATGAAGCTTTCTGGGAGCAGTTTTGGTCAGAGAGTGTGACTTGTGTACAGGATGTATTTACACTGATACCAGCAGCTGAGATCAGAGCTCTGAGAGAAGAGTCTCCATCAAATTTGGCAACACTTTGCTACAAGGCAGTGGAAAAATTAGTTGCTGCAGCAGAAAGTGGCTGTCCTTCACATAGAGAACAACAAACAGGTATATGGTTTTGCATTTAAAATTATAACACAAGTGAAAAAAAAAAAAAAAAAATAACAGTAGTATTAAAGAAATTTTAAAATGTGCCTTATTTGAAGAATTTCGGTGCTTTGTAATTTGACAGTTTAATTATTTCAAGGAAATTTAGATGAATTGTTTTATTCTCTGGTAATAAAAATATTTCATAAATTCTAAATAATTTTAAAAACTGGACTGCAAAATGATGAAATATGTTTTTTTTTTTTTCAGTATTAAACTGTGTACGTCTTCTAACCAGGATATTGCCATACATTTTTGAAGATCCAGATTGGCGAGGATTTTTCTGGTCCACACTTCCTAGTCATGGAGAAGAAGGGGAGGTAATTTAGTTCATATCTGAATGTGATTTGTCATGTTACTCTTTTAAAAAAATTAAAACAGAATTAATCGATAATTAATATATGATATGTTAATCAACCCGATTTTTAGATATAAATAATTAACATTCAGTTTGGAAAAACAATATTTTTGGATCATTTGACTTTTGTGTCTATATTTATTTTACTAATGTATTTTGTTTCTACAGGCTGAAAGTCCACCACTGGCCCAGAGTTTGCTCAATGCTTTGTCTGTAAGTAATGTTTGTAGTAAAACTAAATAATTCTTGGATATTATGATTTTGTATTAAATATTCTTTAACCCAGCAACAAAAACCCCAAAACTAACAACAATAACATTAGTTTACCACCATGAGGAGATTTATAATATGTAGATCACAAGAAAAAAAGAAAATGGTATGGGTTTTTTTGTGATTTAGATAGTTTAGTTTATTATGTTTACTATGCTTGACAATATTGAAAATAATATAAAAGTTGATTAATACAAATTAATACATGTTTGTTTTGTTGTTTTCTAAAATTAGGATTTGCTGTTTTGTCCAGAATTCACAGTATCATCTAACAGAAAGCAGGGACCTGTAAGTATTAGAGTAAGAAATAATGTATTATAACATAACTGACATTAGATAATGAGAACTAAAATTCTTGTTTTAACAGTGTATTTTTATACACTGTCTTACCTTTCATCTTCATACCATCTACATATAAATATAGGTTTGCAAGTCATTTCATTTACATAGAATTATAGTTACATAAAGATTAAAATACATTACATTCTGTATTTAAAGTAATAAAAACAAATCATTGAAGTTTAGTTTTATATGCACAATTTACAGGGAAATATTTACATATTCATTCAGCTGTCAGTAAAAATAAATGGATGTATATCTTTTTTAAGGATAATCCAGAAGACATGATGTCTATAGACAGCTGTGAATACATATGGGAAGCTGGTGTTGGATTTGCACACTCTCCTCCACACAACAGTTACCATGAACAAAACAGAACTGACATTCTCAAACTCTTACTGACCTGTTTCTCTGAGACCATGTATCTTCCACCAGTTGGTGAGATTGTTACTATCATTTAACTGTTAATCAGTTTTTAGATTTGAAATTAAACAGTTTGGATATTCGTATTTTGTAATTACATGTTGTAATTGGTAATTTCACAATTTCAGGTTGTGTTTTGTGTATTTTATAGTTGTGGTGAGATTAGTTTTCCTGACACTGAAATATTGTTACAGTGTAGCTATAAGAATAAATTATTTTTGTCTTATTTTTTAAAATTTCAAATGACAGCTGTTATAATTGAAAATAAAGCTGTAGCAGTATATTTGCAGAATAGATAAAACGAATTGTGATCTTTATATTTAAGTTTTAATTAAAAAAGATGTGTATTGATGCGATGATATTGCCAGAAATATTTTTACTTTAATGAATTATTTTATTGTAGCGGATGCTCACAATTCACCAAATCCATGGATTCATTATTTCACTTCAACTGAGAACAGGTAACATTATGACTTGACTCAGTTTTGTTATCATATTTATTAGCTAATTAAAAATACATTTCTCAGGCAGTATTGCTTTGTTTCTATTTTATGAAACACCATGCTTATAATTATTTTCTTTTGCATTAATGTTTTTGATGATTTATCAATTTTATTATTTATTTATAAATAAGTTATTTATAAATTATTTCTGATTATGCAGACATGCACTTCCATTATTTACATCACTTCTGAACTTGGTGTGTTCATACAATCCTGTTGGCTTTGGGGTTCCATACAACCATCTGATGTTTGCTGACCACCGTGAACCAATGGTTGAGATAGCACTTCAGGTTTTGTGTGTCACACTGGAGAATGAAGCTTTGGTCAATCAGAATATATCGGTGGATGGTACGACTAGCACTGGAACTGCCATGGAGCAAGTAGCTGATGTAAGTTTTCATTTACTTTGAGGAAATATTTTTTATTTATTTTGTTGAAAACATACAGAAAGTCCTCAGGTAATCTATTTTCATGTTTGTTTGTTTGTTTATTTTGGTATTAATAAATCAGTGTTACCTTTGTAAAGTAAATATTTAAAAAAAAAAGTATTAAATAAATAAAATGTGATTCCATTAATATTTTTAATGTCTTTCATTGTTTACAATTCTGCAGAGTGGTGGACCTGACAATCTCTTTGTGAACTATCTGTCAAGAGTCCATAGAGAAGAGGTATGTTTGTACTTAATCACATACATACATGTATGGATTTAATCATGTTAACAGAATTCTCAAAGATATAAATTTATTTTATTAATGCACTTATATTATAAAGAAGAAAATCATTTTATGAATGTTACACACTATCAACAGAACTTAAGTGATTATATTCATTATATTGTACACGAATCTCTAAATAACTCAGAATTTCAAGAAAAATCATAAATAATAATTTTCTTAAACTGTAATAGATGCAAGCTCAAATTGATAACTTTTTATTATTTTTAGTTTTAATTTTAATTATATTTCATTGCTTGAATAATGATTTTTCAAAAATACTGAAATATTTTTATTTGAAGAGTTTTATTATGTTGAAGGAAAATACTAAAGTGTAACGGTTTTGTTTTAGGATTTTGGTTTCATACTGAAAGGCATCACTCGATTGTTAAACAACCCTCTGACTCAGACCTACCTACCAGGTTCATGTAAGAAAATCCAGTTTCATCAGGAACTTCTAGTCTTGTTTTGGAAGATGTGTGACATCAATAAGGTATTAACTAATTACTATAGTCTTTGAATTGCATTTTATTTATTTTTTAAATGAATATGTAAAATTATTGTTTTTAAGAAAGAC
Source organism: Chrysomallon squamiferum (assembly GCA_012295275.1). Taxonomy (NCBI): domain Eukaryota; kingdom Metazoa; phylum Mollusca; class Gastropoda; order Neomphalida; family Peltospiridae; genus Chrysomallon; species Chrysomallon squamiferum. The sequence continues at coordinate 31,473,648 of CM022679.1, forward strand.
ATTATAATTTATATTTTGGTAGGGAAACATTAGGAAAAAAAAATTAATTTATAACCTTTATGCATTTACCTTCAGTTTTTCGGTATATTCAGTACATAAATGTTTTTCTTTCAGTATAGTTATCCTTTATTTATTTATTTTTAAATTTTATTTTCCAGAAATTTATGTTCTATGTTTTGAAGAGCAGTGATGTGCTTGATGTTCTTGTTCCCATTCTCTATTTTCTTAATGATGCCAGAGCAGATCAGTGTAAGTTTCTTTTTCCTTCTTTAAATGTATCTATGGTAATGAGAACAAATAGCCAGATTTCTTCTATAGACATAAATATCTTTTTGAGCAGTTATTTTACTATATAGAAAGTATGGTGCATATCTATGAGAATTATTTATTATCTTGACTTGTATGGTCTTATTTGTTTTTCAGCAAGAGTTGGTTTGATGCATATTGGAGTTTTTATTCTTCTTTTACTAAGTGGAGAGAGAAACTTTGGTGTGCGTCTTAACAAACCATACACTGTTCGTGTTCCTATGGATATTCCTGTGTTTACAGGCACACATGCAGATTTCCTTATTATTGTAAGTTTTTTAATCTATATTCTTATATTTAACAGCGCTGGAGATTATTATAGATTTTTGGAAAAAAATTGCATATGTTGTCAAAAATCAATGCAGTAAAATAAAATTACTATATATTTTTTTTGATCTATTAACAACATTAGAGATTTCATTTTTTTTTTTTTAAAAATATTAAATATATTATTTTAGTGTCCAACTTTTAAACCATTGATTAATTGCAAATGTTAAGTAGCACTGATTTCTTTAATTTTAAATTAAAACCTTAAATATATATCTAAAAGGTTTTAAAAAATGTTACATACAGACATTAGAATGATATAGTACATAAAATTGTTTGTTTTAAATTAATATCTTTATTTGTTGTAGGTTTTCCACAAGATTATTACCACAGGCCACCAGCGCCTGCAGCCACTTTTTGATTGCCTTCTGACCATCATTGTTAATGGTAAAATTATGTGTTTTTTCAAAGTTTATATTTCATAGGCTGTCTTACAGAGGAACTAGAAAGACACACACACACACACTAAATGAACTTAAATAATAAAGTATTTTGAGTTTTATTTTATCAGTAAAAATAATTAAGATTTAAATTTCCTTTACTTCTGTTGTTTTTGGATTTTTTTAAAAATATTTTGTTTTATACTGTTATAGTATTACTGTATAGTAGTTTGGAAATTTATTTTATAATATACCAACTTTGTTTTGCAGTTTCTCCCTATTTAAAAACACTGTCTATGGTTGCAAGCACCAAGATGTTGCATTTGTTAGAGGTGAGCTGATTTATTAATAATATAGTTTGTGAAATATGAAATAGGTAATCATCTGGCTTTGATACATTTTTATGTTTTATTTTCATTTTTATAAAATGGTGATAAATGTTAGAAAATAAGATAATTGATCATTTTTCATAATTTCTGACACATCTTGTCTTTCTTTTGGTATTTTCATACATAGATCATATATATACATTACATACTTCCACTATTTGTCACTACACATTCATTGATGTTTTCTACATAGGTTCTGAAATCAGCATTATGTGGCATTAGTTAATTAATATCCATACACTTTAATTTTGATTCAGTGTAAAAGGATTACGTTCTTACTAAAACAGATATTTCAAATTGTTTGCTGTCCTTTCAGGCTTTTAGCACACCCTGGTTTCTCTATGCCAGTCCAACCAACCACCATCTTGTATTCTTCCTGCTGGAAGTGTTCAACAACATCATTCAGTACCAGTTTGATGGTAAGTTTAACAATATTCTTAATGAAAAATGTAAATCCTTTTGCAAATATATGAAAATAAAATTAAGAAAATATTGTAGTTAAATTTTTGTTGCTTTTATTTATTTATCAAAGCATTAAAGTGGTAACCTAATTACATTTATTGATCTAGTATAGATAAGTGGTTATTTTTATTATTGTTATTGCAAACAGGGAATTCAAATTTGGTTTACACAATCATAAGAAAGAGAAATGTGTTCCACCAGCTGGCTAACCTTCCCACAGACCACAGCGCCATTGCCAAGGCTTTGACAAAACGAGGCAAGAAGTTTGCAGCCCCTCCCCTAGACACCAGAGAACCACAGACAATGGAAGGAGCCCTTCCAGCAGCAGAGGCAGAACCAGGCACCCTGAAAACCACCCTTGCAGCAACACCACGTAAGACAATACTTCATTTTTTTGATGTTTGTTAAAAGGCTTTTTCTCAAGGGCATATTTTGTCTCTTATGTTTAATTAGATTTCATTATATTGTTTGATTTCTCATATTTCTCAGATACTGATATTCCTTCTGTGGTTTAAAATAAAAAATAACAGAGACAAGAATACGCTTGTATAATTACTTTTCTCTTGTACACACATATACAAACATTATTCATACAAGACAAAAGTAATTAGTCATCTGTAAATATTTATTGTGAACAGTTGCAAGTTTCTGTTGTTTTATTTTTTATTGTTAAAGCACAGGCATGAATTAAACTCTTATTTTTTAATTTGTTGTGAATTGTTTTCATTTTTTTGCCAGAATATTATCATATATATATATATATATATATATATATTTTTTTTTTCCTTTGCTTCCAGTTTATAGTGACATTTTTTAATCACAAATATCGGAACTGTAATGTTAATGATAGTTTTATAGTGTTTAAATATTTGTTCAGATTAAATCATGCTTTTGTTTCTTTTTTCATAATAACGATAGATTTTAAAATTTTGTAGTGGGCATTAATTCTATTAGTAATTTATGGTAAAATAACTTCATAGAACAGAGAACCATTAAAAATTATTTTATTTGCTGTTCTGTTCTGTATATGTTTTGAGTGTTTTTATCGTTGAATATATATTTGTGTGATTTTGTACTATGCTTGCATATATTAACACATTAGTTCTACTAACCTAGTTTTTGTAATGGTATTGTGTTTGTATGCACCTGCTAACTTTTATTTCAGATATTAAGTTTAAATCATTCATGTACGAAAAGGGTGGGCAATCTGAGTTACAGGTAGATGACCAAAGGGTGGGTGAGGGTATGTATGTGAGCATGTCTTCTTGTTTTAATGCATGTAATAAAGAATGTTTTTATACTATCTTCTAACTCAAATCACTCTAAAAAGCAAATGATACAGGTAATATTAAATATATATTTTTTCATGTAACTAATGAGAAATACTTGGAACAAGCTGCTGACCAGTAGAAGTAATAGTAGTGTTCATTGTGTGACTGTCATTCTAACTTTCACTCAGATTTCTCACTTAACAAACTAATTCTTATATTATCCTGAGCAGAGATGCTTACCAAAGCTTGCACTAAGGGAAACATCTGAATGTTAATCAGCTTATTTGTTATTTTTACATCTGTTATGCTCATTGAGGGTGCAGTAGTACTAAAATATACCTCTCTAAGAGCTGCTCATAATATAGTAACTTCAGCCATAACAAACATTGATTTTTACTTTTTAACCAATTACTTGTCAGAGTTATTGCCTAGTTAATGAATTATCCAGCATCAAGGTTGGCTTGGTAATAATATGTCAAATAAAAAAAATAGTGCCATTAATTTATGTATCACTAACCGCAAATAAGTCTAATCCTTAGATATTAAATATAAATGAACAAAACTTAATTATTGTGTTTAATTTATAGATGGATAGTTATTATTTGTAGCATAATATTCTAGCATTAATGAGGATACAAAAATAAATCTACAATTTATTAATTAAAGATTTTAAACCTCTGCATAAGAAATAATTTATTATATATTACTTTAATACTTTTTTAAATAGTCTGCTTTTATTCTTGATAAAAAAAAATAAAAAAAAATAATTTACTATGAATGTTTCATCATTGCATGATAAAATTTGTAATTTGTTCATATATTTATTATTAATGTTATCATTTCTATAATGTATAGGATCCATTTTCTATTTCTTTATGTCTGATGGTCAAGGTATTTCTGTCATGCAGTTACACTTTTAGTTTAATTTACTGTTTTAGTATTCTTTTAAGAATCATTTTTCAACCTAAAGTTTGACCATAGTTTTATCAGAATGATTAAGTAAAAATATCTTTGTCAGTGTATTCATAAAAGAAATGGAAACCTATTTTCACATGATAATTAACTTAAGAAATGTGATCTTTATAATGTGTATTTGTTTTAGGGTGGCGGTCTAAGAGAAAAAAGAAGAAAAAAGGATGATAACATTATATCTAAATTCATATTTTTGAGGGTTGCATTTTTTTAATAACTTAATAATGTAATGACCATTCATGCTTCAAATGTTTAAGCCTTTTAGTTATTCTAGTGTTGTTTGTTTGTTTTAGTTTATTTTTTAACATTTTTTTGGGGAAACTAATTTTCATTGCTACCTTGGTGATTGAATAAAATATTTAATAGAAATTATTAATTTTGAAATCTAATTTTGGTATAAATGTTAATTTTTTAGATATACATTTTTTTTAAATTTATATTCACTGGTTTTCTGGTTTGCTTTCAAAAAATATTTTTTACATTAATATATTGATGACATGCTCTGTGACATATAATAACAATTCATTGAAGGTTTGGACAAGATGACAGAAAAAGGACCTCCAGACGAGAGCCATAAACAGCCAACTCTGAAAGACCTAGCTAGTGAGACTGGAACTGAGAGTGTTCAGCCTCGCAGTGAAATACAAGATCCACTGGCAGAAGAAGGGAATCAGTCTCCTACAAAACCACAGCCAGACAAGCTGGTAGAGCATGAAGTGACTTTATTTTTATTTATTTATTTAATTTTTGGTAGAACAGATTTCATTCTTTGTTGAGTCATTGATTGATTTGTTCTTTGATTGTTTTTACATTTGTATTTCATTGTTGAACTCTTAAATATATATATATAAAAACTTTTACATAATTATTTCCTACTCGCAATTTTCTTTATGATGAAAATTTTAATACTGATATTATCAGCATTACTACAGATTATAACGTTATGCTAGTTGTTTTTAAATGTTTGTCTATTATGACATCTTCATACTGGTGTTACAAATAAGAACAATATAAATTTAAAATTTTGTATTTTAAACACGATAATATTATGAAAGACATTTTAAATATTTATCTATATTAAAATCATTACAGTGATTTTGCAGATGATATAAACATTTTGTTATGTTTCCTTTTGTTTTACAGACAAGCACTCCAACAAGTCCACCAACTACTCCAGATCACCAGGGACTGAGACCTTCAGTAACAAGATCTTCATCTAACACCAGCACTGCAGGAAATTGGGTGGCTACACCAGAATGGGTATGTAATATAAAAACAAATTACAGAGGTTGACAATCCATTACTTGAAATCTGAAAATTAACTATATCTCTTCTCTGTCCTCAAGTTTCTTATTTCACTGACTTGTCTTATTAGTATTTAACAATTACACCAGAGATAAATAATTCATTATAACGATAGAATTACAGTTAGATTATATCTATGCATTGCACAAATGTACACTTCAATTAAATTAAACTGTGGGGTAAATGTAGTAAACGTTTGACTACATTTGTACAGGTTCAGTCCTGGAAACAGAAACTTCCACTGCAGACCATCATGAGAATGCTTCAGGTTCTAGTACCTCAGGTGGAGAAGATCTGCATTGACAAGTAAGTTAGAACGAAGATAATTATTTAAATTCCAGTCTGCCATAAAGGTGGTTTGGTTTTGGGATTTTTCTTGGTTTTTACTACTTAAATTTTATTTTATGTATAGAGATTATATTGTTTTTTATCAATTGTCATAATCCTGTTCTTTCCCTGGTCATTCATAAATTTCGGATTAACTTAAGATAGTTTGTTATGTCCATGATTATTATTAATTTTTATTCTATGTACCTAAATAATATAATTATATATATCTTCTTTTTTTTGTATATAAATATGTATAAAAAAAACTGATATATTTTTTTATAGGGGCCTGACAGATGAAAGTGAAATACTGAAATTTCTTCAGCATGGGACTCTAGTTGGTCTTTTGCCCGTACCACACCCAATCTTGATTCGCAAGTACCAGGCAAATACTGGTACCACCATGTGGTTCAGAACTTACCTGTGGGGAGTTATATATCTCAGGTAAGATTTAAAAATTGAGAAAAATGATCATTTACATGAGCCTCTTAGTGATATTGCTATTCCATATTTGGATAGAATTTGATGTCACAGACTAGATAAAAACTATACCCACAACAGTATGTTAACTCCATTACTATTGTTGTCCCACATAAATGATTATATTAGTTTGTCCATGTTGTATTCACTATTCACTATATAAAACCCCAATTTACAAATACACAAATCTTAATAAACCTTAAAAAAAAAGGATTTTTAAATCTTTATTTAATTTTGTTCTTCAAAAAGTTATTGAATTGTTTTAATTTCATGTTAATTTTCATAGTTAGGGACACTTCATCTAAAATAAAGATATAAATCTCAAATGCTATAATAGAAACTTAAATAGTATTAATTTTGTACAAAAAAAACCCTCCAACAACCAAATATAAATATTTTGTGTTTTGATCTGTGTATTTTATCAAATGTTTTTTGATTTGTAGGAATGTTGATCCACCAGTCTGGTATGACACCAACGTGAAGCTGTTTGAAATACAGAGAGTTTAATACGGGACTTCTCTTCACAGTTAACAAGTTTGGACTTGGGCTTGTTGAAAAATCTCATAGATTAATTTTAGCTGGCAGATGAACACGTTTTTAAAACTGTCACTGAGACCAAAGAATTGAGTTGATTTGGCACAATGTTTTAATTATATACTTTTTCTTTCATAACTTGAAGAAAAGAAAATGCATACTTAGCATACATATTTATTACACATAGACACATGCATGTTTCTGCTTAAATGTACACACACATATATACAGGAGAACCTTGTTGCATTTATTATTATTTTTTAATTTTACTTTCTTCAACTTTTTTCCCTTCTTTTCTTTTAATATTTCTAAATAAGGATTTTGGGGAAAAGAATATAGTCTAATTTTGTTAAAACTATCTGATCATGAATATATATATATATATATGTGTATATATACTGTAAACCTTGCCTAAGTATTCACTTTTGGAACTAAGATTTTTCTGATGACTTGGATGTATGATAACTTGTCATAATGACTGCTTGTAAATGTAAGTTGGCAAAATGACGATTTATCCTAGCATGTTCTCATGTCCTTCATCAGTGTTATATATGTCCTGTCGTTCATATCTGAGGAGAATGTCCTTCTATTTTTCTGTTTTCCATTCTTTAACTACTGCTGTATTAATAACATCCCCCGATTCACCCACTTTAAGTGCTTTTCCAATTCCCCATCTTTCCTTAAAATGATCAGTCCAACTGTCATTCAGTTTCTGACCATCCTTGTGACCAAGCTGCTCAGCAAAGCCTGGTTCATTTATATGAATTTCAGATCTTGCAGCCATTTGTCGAAACCATTAGTTAGCAAGGAGTTGACATCTTCAAACGTCATGTACTTGATGTGTTTCATAATCACCTTTTTTTGAATCAGGATGCTCAGCCTTCTTGATGGCTCAGTCACTTTAGATTTGTTTTTTAAAACATCATTTAAGTTGTGCGGGGAATCTTGAATATCTCTGCCATCAGAAACTTTTTCTCACCACGATTGGCTTCACAGTAATTAATTATTTCACACTTCTCCCTGTAAGTCTTGGTATTAGCTGCCTTGTTCCAATAGTCACTATTTTGTACACTAGAAAAGTCACTATCATCAGCACTGCTTTCCAAAATGATATGTTAATTCAACAGACCCACACATGAGGCAAGTCACATGCATATTGATATTCCAATGCACAGCGCCTGTGTACCTCCATGCCAGTAGCTTGTGATAGCAGGTAAATTGTGCAAAACTGTTTTGAGGGATTTCCTAGTGACGACTTAGAGCTAGAAATTAACTGCAGGTCAGGTGACAACTTAGACAGGGATATTTTATTGCAAATAACATTACAAAAAAATTGGGACTTTTGCTAAGGTGATGACTTATGCACTTTGACCATTTAAACGCTGACAACTTAGGCAAGGTTTACTGTATATATATATATATATATAAAATCAAGTAAAGAAAAAGCTAAAGCAGCAATAACAATTAATATTCTGGGTTATTTGAAAGTTAATTGAATAAAATCTGAAAATAATAACAAATATTTTTCAGTTTTGAACCCACTTACAAACACAATTGTGCAATTAAAAAGAAGTAGCTAGAATTGTCATTTAAAACAACAATTATTAAATGAACCATTTTCTCACTTCTCACCATTGGCAAATGTGTAATAATTGTTGTGAACGATCATTTGTTGTTTTATGAGTATGTTATGGACTTGTGTGGTATCTGTTGTGATGTATAATTACTCATTCAGTGTCTGTTTGGGTTTTTTTAGAACTTTTTTTTTCTTTTTTTTAAAGATGACTAGATTGTTGTTGACAAACTGGTGGAAGAAATAAGGGTGTGTAAAAGTAAATTTAACTTGATAACTCTGAACTTCAGAATGACAAAGTGAAGTTTTAACTTCATGTGGTATAAATTATCTAAAGCTGGAATATTCCTAACTTCAAATGATGAAATCCTAAAATAGTTGTATGAAAATAATGATGTAAAATGATCAGGTGAGAAGGTGTAAATAATTGTTATGCAAAAATTAATGAAATTGTATGAAGCCACAGAGTTTTCAGCTTCAGATGGTGTAAGTTTTGCTCTAAAATTATTAAAAAAATGTGCATCAAAACGGAAATAAGATTGTTGCTGTTGCTAAGAATAATCATTTTGTTGTATAAATTATTTGTGGAAAAGAAAGGATTTCTTTTGGTGTGATTTAAGTTATATCTGTATTGAAAATTATAATCATTGTGTTTTCCTAAAACTGGTTTACTCAATTGTTATAGAGGTTGTTGTCTATTTGTTTTGTTGAAGGTAATCAAGATGTTGCATTCAGGTGATGTTGTTTATTTGCTTGGTGTTTATATAATTTTTGTGGGCAGCCAGAGAAAGTGTAAATACAGCTTTTTATTTTGTCAGTTTGTTGAAAATTAGTGATAATTATATATATATACTGACTGAGTGACTGTCATAAGTATTACTTTTGGGTCAGACAGTAACCTTTATGGAGATATGTTGAGATATATTATTGAATCTCTTATGTTTATATCCTTATTATCATTTTGATTATGAAAAGTATTAAAAATGATTTTCCTGTGAAGCTTCTCCATAAATACTAGACTGTTTTATGTTCTATATATTTTCACTGTCCTTTTTCTTTTCAGTGGCATGGTGATTTTTTTTGTTTTTTGATTTTTTAAATTTTTTATAAATTATTTGTCTAGAATCTGTGAAGGTCAACAGAAAGGTAGATAAGCATCATCAAAATTTTTTGTAGATTTAATACAGATGGAATTTTATTCCAAATTCACAATTGATTTTATTTTTTAAAAGATATTTCATCAACAGACTTGGGAAAGTTTTAACATGTTCATCAGCTGTAGGTTAATGTGTTAGAAAGTTGGTTTTGGATGTCACCACAGTGGTCTGTCATTTCCCTCATACATCTGAAAATGGCTACTATCAGGATGAGGTCATTTTACCTTCGACTCTGTACCCAATCTGGGACATTTCTGAGAAGGTTTTATTGTTGCAAGATTTAACTATAAGCTATAAAAACTGCTGCTTAGGGCCTTAAGCAGACTGGTTCTGTGTATTTCAATTCATTACAAATTATTCAGTTAGAACTTTCTATAGCTTAAGGCCTTGTCTTATCTAAATCTGACCACTAATTTGAACTGTGGATTTTAATGTGCTCTAGTCACTCAGTCAGATGCTGGAACTCAAAGCCTAAAATGTTAAAATGAAAAAAGTAATACAAAATTTAAAAGAAATAAAATCAAACATTTTAAGTAATTAAAAACATAAAAGAAAAAATAAGATATTGTGAAGAATAATTTATCTAATTATCTTGTTTTATAGTACTGAAATTGTAATGCATCTGAAAGTTTGAATATTCTGTTCACCATTTCATTTTGGATTAAAAAGTATCAGATGTCATTAACTGTATACACAAATTAAAGTGTTTTTTTTTTTAAAGGTAAAAATTATTTCTGATTCTTTATGAGAGCTGTTACCATTTCATTGCCTTTATACATCTTTTTTAACTGTTTTCTTTCTTTTTCCTTTTCCTTTTTTTTGCCAATATCTGATGCTATGATTATAATTTGCATTCATAAAATGAGGTTCTTAATGTTATTAAATTTTGTTTGCAGTTATAATTGATCGCAACTTTTTTGATTATTATTTTTTTAAATTTTTAATTTAAAAAAAGTTTTTATTGTCTTCAAGATTAAAAAATATTATCTAATTTCCTTCTTTTGCCATTTAAAGATTAGTAATATAGACAATTCTTGATCCACATAATTAAAATATTGGAACATAGATATTATGTAACTGAAAATTGGAAAAAAAGAAATCCTTTTATCTAAGTAACATTTCCTTTTTTGTTCAGAATTATTTCATTAAAAGAATGTCAAATGTTTCTGGGGATACTATATGTTGTTAAATACATTTATTTTATTTACAGTGTTTTTACATCGATTTCATTATTTTTTTCTTCATACTTTATTTCATTTTGAAAAAACCCACAAAAAAACATTCCTCCATAATTATTGTATAAATGTTGGTGTAACTTTGAAATGATTTTCTCATATTTAATCTTATCTGGTATCTTTGTTATGTACAGCGGATGTAAATTAAAACAAACTAAAAAAAAAGACCCAAAAAGTGTTTTTTGTTTTTTATTGTTATTTATTAAAATTTTCTACATGGCTACAAGTCAAAAGAGCACTTCTGGATACATCTCAGATTCAGTATATAGACAATGGTGCATATTTTGTTTACAAAAATAAATTAACACATATGTATATGTATAAAATAAATGCAAAGAAATGAAATTTTAAGACTTGCAAAACCAACCGAGAACCCTGAACAATAAGGATTTGCTCTTATCCATTAAAAACAATATAAGTTTTATATAAATTTTTCTCATAATCTCTGAGTAAGGATATGTCAGTATATACTAATTAAACAAACAGAGAACCTGAAGTAAGATATTCTGAGGGTCAACTTTTAAAGTGTTTTTGAATTAAAAAAAATTAAAAACACTGGATTTTCTATCTTAATTTCTTGTGAACCAAGATTTAACTATCTAACCTGAACAATCAGGATCAGATAAGTAAATTAATTTGAAAAGTGAGATGGTTTGATTTTTTTGAGAAAAGTGTTCTTGTATTACAATCTGGCTCAACTTACATTAGTTTATCTTGTCAATTTTACTGAAAATTGTAACCCTATCTCATCAAATATTAAGTAGAAGCATATTAAGTATTATTACAATTTGATTTATGTCAAAATTAATTCTCAATGGGGGAGAGGATGCACATATTTAAGAAACTTGGTCTTATACATTCTTAACTTGGAGGCCAGTGAAACTGGTTTAAAAAAAAAAAAACAAAAAAAAAAAATTAAAAAACATTTAGAATAAATTTACATACATAATATGTCATATTTTTTGTGTGGAAATTTGTGGTTTTATTTGTGGAATTTGGTTATTTTGTCCTACATAACAAGGTTTTGTTTTAAGATTGGAGATTTACAATTTCAATCTCCTGGGAGATTCTTCCAAACTTCATAAAAATGAAACCAACCAAAATAAAAATAAAAAGTAAACAAATGTCATCTTCATGTGGCTTACCTGTGCTTTGAAAGTGCATGTTTGATATATATATATATATATAAAAAAAAACACACCAAAAAACCACCAAAAAACCCCAACTATGAAGTAGTATGCCGAGTAATATATTTGAAATAAACTGTCATGTAATGGCTACATGGTCAATTATTTGTAATGAAGAGTAGATTATAACTATTAATTTCTCAACCAAATTAAGTAACAATTAAAATGAGATCTGTAAAGTGACTTGACCAAATCAGTCATTTTAATAAATATAAATACAAAACACCAGTTAAATGTATTAAAAACAAAAAGAAAATCTGCTGAGTTGAAGCATCTGAATATAGGTATTACATTCAAATAAGATGAGGTGACTATTGCTTAAAAGTGTCAACAAGCTTAAGCAAAACAGCTGGAAAGCTTTCATGTCTGGATTTATCTAAATAATGAATTTCTGGAGGATACTTCTAAACATAGTCAAATTGCAATTTCCTTCAGTTTGTTCTTATCAAAATGTGCACTGTGTCTTTCTATATGTTTGTAATAAAATGCATATATGTATAAAATGTATGTGTATATAAATGCTATTTGTTTCAAACATAGTCAATAGCATGTCTGTCTTTAAGCAGTAACTTATACAGATGAAAAGAAAATTAAATTCAAATAAAGTTTAACATAAATGGATAAAAGAAATGTAATAAAAAAGATACCAGTGTTGTAGAGTTAACATTAAAAAAATAAAAAAATTGGAAAAGCTGAGGTAGCCATAGAATAGAAACAATTTTTCTTTGTTGAAGGTTAGATTTGTGTGCCTCAAAAATGAATCTAAATGAACTCTTAATTGTAAACAAAATGATAAAAAAAATCCAGGAAAATGCTACTTGTATGTATTAACAGTATTTAGATATTCTCGTATTCAGTTAAATGCAATAATAAAAAAATAAATAAATAAAAAAATAGGTAGATTGCACAAAAAACTCGAACAGAAATAAATAAATAAATATAAATAAATAAACAAAACTCAAACAAATCTGAGCATTTACAAAGTAACTGATAAATGTGTTGCAATCAACTGGTCTTGCAAAGACAGGGTCTCTTAATAGTGGTTACATAAAATGATAAATGCTAAAATATATGGTCACCTTTTCCTAAAACATTCAACTTTTTCTGAGAATAAGTATCAAAATACTAACATTAATGACATGAATTAACTTTGCATTAAAAACTTACTGCAGTATCAGATATTTGGTCATGTTTAACACACAGTTTACAGCATAGGACATATTTGTTACACGAAAAACAGGATTGCAGAATTATTATCAATTTATTATGTGAAGAAAATACAGCTGTTGTTAGAAAAAACAAGGTTGGCCTGGATGTACATATGAAATGCATAATTCATAGATTTGTAACAGTTTCAGTCATAGTTTGAGAATTATCATTATATGACTTTTTAAATACTGAAGTAAAATATGAAAATAAAAATTAAAATAAAAAAACAAACCTTTAAGAATGAATATTGATGATTATTGTAAGAAGAATGCATATCACAGATTCTTGTCATTTGTAAACAAAGTGTATTTGGCATAGCACTAAACAACCTACAAGTTTTAGATTAGTAGTAACTGTTTTGTTAGTAACATTGTTTATTTGCACTACAAAGCAGTCTAATTAAATTAATTAATTTAGTTAATTAATAGAAAACATACCAACACAAAGGTTAAAATATTTTCATTTCAGTTTTTTCAAGAAACGACTAAATTGATTCAGTTTGTGAAGTGTAAAAATGTTTTTGTTTCAAACACTGTCTTAGTCTTCCTCACACCATTTCTGCTATTTTCATTTCAACTGTTTCAAAAAAATGAAATAACTAAACTCATTCAGTCTGACAAGGGTCTACTGGAGAAATGTTTTTCATAGTGCTGTTAAGGGCATTGTTTATGACATATTTCTAACTATATATAGCTTTCCTGTAATGTGCTTATTTGTTCATGTAGATATGTGTTTCTGTCAGTTTTCTCAAAAGGTTTAGCAATAATGCTTGTAAAAGTAAGTCTCAGTACTAATAGACTAAAACAAATTTACAGCAGAATTATATTCTCTATATGGGAACATACTTTCAATAAAAAAAGAAATGTTATACATTTCATGTATGGACAAAATTCAGTTATTATTTTTACTAAATAAAGGCTCAACTTCAACTTCTATATGAGCAACTACTATTTATATATTTTCATTTGCAAACTATACAAAACTGAAATTCAATGAAAAATACAACTATATCTGTATATAAAAATCAAAAAATCTACAGTATCTTTCATACTTAAATTTTTTTTTTAATAAAGCAGGTTTTCATTTGAAGTTCTTTTCTTTTTCATATAAACCATGTTTAACTGTTCAAATTATTTAATAACTTGTTTATTAATTTATTTAATAAATCTTGTCTGAAACATATTTCACAAATCACCCCTATTTTCACATTATTGCATCCAATATTTTAACTCCAAAAATAAAGTTTTTCTCTTCATATATTAAAATCATACATTCTATTACATAATATTTTCATTTCTCAATGCCATTAAAAAAATAACGTTGTAAAGTTTCCTGGACATGTAATGACACAGATGTACAAAAGAAAATAAGCCACCATTGAAATAAAGTAACTTAATGAAGTAACAAAAATGTTCATTGTTGGTGGTTTTCAACGGTTTATGTGAATTTCATCACTAGATGTGTTTTACTGTCCAACTAATTTTCTTAAAGTTCTTGGTTTAAAACCTCACATAGTTCTCTACATAAAAAATGTAGTGATTTTCTGGACACTAACAGATATTTCAAATGCTTATAGAACACCTATATAGAAAATAAATTAAAAAATAAATATTCTTTCCTTAATTAATTCTGATTTGTCCACGTGCCAGAAACCATCTTCTGGATTCCACAGCAGTTTAAAAAAATAATTTCTTATTCCTGCTCACAGCAAAAGTTTTATAAAACATACCTGGCAAGCAACTGTTAAAAATATAATTTAACAACCTTTTTTCCCTTCTGTTTACTTTTATCTATAAACAATGTGACTCAAAAAAATTGTTATCTACTGTTCCTACAACTAGCTTACGCAAATGTCTGACAAATTATAATAAATAAATAAATAAATATGCTCATCAGCTATATTACTAAAGGATTAATTAATATTTTCAGTTAAAAAAAATGAGACAAAATTATCACAATGTGGAATCATCATTTTCGCAGCAGTTGTTTTCTCTGTTGTTCCAGCAGTCCCTCCAGGTGATCAGCTCGCTTTGTGGCAGCCTGGTACTGCTGTCGTAGTTGCTGCACAACTTCTTCTTTCTTTAATATTGCTTGCTTAACTCTGAAACAGTCACAAAGAACAAATTGAAAATTAAAAATTTACATTTCAGCTTTGAATATTTTGTACACTCAAGATGAAATTTTTTTTTTTTAATCTTTTGATAAAAAAAAAATAAAAGTAAAAAATTTAAAAAATTGAGAATACAAAATAGAGAAAATAAATTAAATAGCAAATACAAGGTTTGTGAATAATTGTCATTTTAAAAATGAATAAATATTTATTTAACAAACTCCTCAGTACATTTTAATATTAATAGTTAAATGGTTATCAAACATCTTTTTGTGATGATATATAAGAGAAAATAAGAAGTGGGAAAATCACTGAACAGCAAGAATCTTTTATCTGCACTGTATTATGGACATAAAAGCACAACAGGAGCCTTTCATAATGCCAACACATTACCATAAAGGACTGATTCGAGAATTGTCATAATGCAGGACTAACACTGTGCACTGAAATATAAAATACTTGAATGTTAACTTTCACCTCTTATGAACCTCCTCCAATTCATCGTCTTTCTGTCTTCTCAAGTCTTCAGTGTCATTCTTAGCTTTCTCCAGTTCTATCCGGTGTTTGGCTTTCAGTTCTGCCATCTCCATCTTAACTCTCTTGCTTTCCTCCTCAGTCTGGACAATGCGGTCAGCAAACTCCTGGCGAATGATGTCTGAAACATGGCCCCTCTCCTCATGTAACTTTTGAGTCAGCTGAAATATTAATGGTTTTAAACAGTAGTTCAAGGAATACTCAGTGTATAAATCTTCATATATATCTACATACATACACACATATACAGATTTCTTAATTATTATTATTATATTTTTTTTTAAATAAACAAGAGTGTTATCTTGCAATCTTTGGTGTTTACCTATTTCAAAAGATGCCACTACTGAATGATTTGATAGATATAAATCAGTGTAGTAGAAGCGATAATTGTTTGGTTTTTGCTATGCATTTTGGTAGGCTTGTCAATTCAGTGACTCTGAAATACAAATTATCATTTCTACTATACAAAAATTCAATCAACTTGGTCTGAATTAAATAAGATTGATAACACTGCAGCACAAAAATTATTGTCTACTGAGTGTCAATCACAACATACAAAACAAATTTAAAACTGCTAACAGTTAATAAAAGCAATTTTAGCATCTTACCCTCTTATTATCTTCAAGTTCTAAATCTTTCTGCCGTATAATTACTTTTAGTCGTTCATTTTCACCCTCCACTTCTGTCAGCTTTGCCTAAAGAAATATTTTTAATTATCAGTTATTAAAAATTACACAAAGTGAAAATGAATTTCCAAAAATAAATAATTATCTAAGTCAATAAACAGAGAAATTCAGAACTGTATCTATTTTGCACAGATTATTTAGAGTATCCTACACATATGGAATGTTTTTAATCACAAATTATGTCCAGTCAGAAAGTGTGTGGTACAGCTTAAGGGAGTAAGAGTGCCATGTTTATTTTTAATTATTACTAGTGACAAACTTTAATTTGATAGTAAATAAATAAATAAATTAAAAACTAAAAGAACTGTTTACCTTCATTTCGTTGTATTTCTGAATTGCTTCTCTCTCAGATCTTTCCAGTTCTTTTATTTCAGAACTATATTTATCTTTCAAACGTCTGGAAACAGTAATTAAAACAAAATATATTACATTTCATTCATTTAGTATGACTCTGAAATGTTGCACTATTAATAAATTACTAACCTTTCATAAAATAAATATATAATTAACTAATCATATTTTACAATACATGTGACAGAATATAAAATTAATGATTAAATAATTTAACTGTAAAAATAAGGTTCAATATAAATCTCAAAACATTGAACTCCTCTATATGAGCATTTATTTGTTAGTCTGTGAGTAAAAAAAAAAAACAACAACAAAAAATCATATATAATATTAAATGACTTTAATAATGGTTAATTTTAACAATACTAATAACACATAACTACAGACCTAATTTTATTTTCTGCAGTTTTCTCGCACTCTTCTCTGGCAGCTGTGGCATCCTCTTCCAGTCTACGTATAACCATGTCTATCTCCTTATCACGGTCCTTCCTCACCGTCTCCTTCAACTCTCGCTCCTTGTGAGCCAACCAAGTCTCCTTTTTCTTCATGTAGTTCTCCTCCCAGGACTCCTTCTCTAGTTTTAACCGTTCATGTAGTTCTCGGATTTCAGTCTGCAGAGTAATTCATCACATTAATTTCAAGTTTGTTTCTGACAAAAATATACCTATTAACTATTATGAAACAACCTAAAGTTTATTTAGTTTTAAGTATTTAATAGCTGATTAAATAAACTCGTATCTTACTGTATTTTTTTTTTTTACTTTAGAAAATTGTTCACTCACTGATCCAGCAAGTTTATAAATGTTCAAATTAAAAGAAATTTGAATTTTCTAAATCTTTTTTTATTACTCTAATACAAAAAAGCATAAACTAATTAGCTGAAAAATTAATTAAAATATTCCACTCACAGCATGCCTACTGTCTTGTTCAGCTCTAGCTTTCTCAAACTCTGATTTCATTGCTTCAAGGGCGTGGTTATGGCTGTCCTCCAGCTGCCTCTGTAGCTTGTCCAACTCAGTGCGCTGTCGAATGGCCTGCTGGGATAGCCGATCTTTCTCTTCCTGGACCTCGGCATACAGTCGTCTACGCTGCTGTTGGTATGCCTGTTCCTCCTGCTGCAGCTGCTTCTCATATCTACAAAACAATAACAACATTTTAAAAAAATGTTCTTTTTTCTCTTAAAGATTTGAATTTTTTAAATCAATGCAAAAAGTTGATCTAAACTGCTGTGAGATAAACAAACAAATTTATGCTAAATCAGAAATATCAGAACAAACCTAATAAATCAGACATGGAAATGGGCCCAATGGGGGCACTTTGATGGACTGACCATGTGACCAATCATCCCTCAGGTCAGCAATTGAGCACTGAGTACAACAACAAAGAAATAAAACTATCACCTTTCCATGGCCAGCTGTCTTTCCCTAGCACATGCTGATTCTTTCTCCTCGGCCAGCTGGTTTCTCAGTTCCTCTGTCATCTTCACATATCTCTGTGCTGCTCTTTCATCAGCTTCGAGTAGCTCTGCCTCGTGAATCTGTTTTACCTTCTTCAACTCTGCTTTGTGCTTGGCTATCAGTCGCTGGATTTCCGGTTCCAACCCTTTCACAGTCATTTCCTATCATTAAGATAAATTGTTGGTTTTTGGGTGGATTTTTTTTTTTATATATATATATATATATTTTTAAGATTATAATTTTTTCATGTTTTTTTCCACTAAAAAAAACAAATTTTGATAGTTTTATTGTTTTTAAGTAAGAGGGCATATATGGAAAATAATCCAAAATTTCACTGTTAGTTTGACAAAAATATTTTATTTTTCTTCTTTTTTCACAACAGCTTACTTCAATTTTCTGTTGCTTTTTTTTGATGAATAGCTTACTTTAATTTTTTATTTTCAAAATAGTTTACTTTAATTTTCTGTGTTTGTTTTTTAACAGAATAGCTTACTTTAATTTTCTTGGTTTTCTCATCAATCCATTTCTCTCTTCTAAGCTTCTCAGTTGCTGATGTAATTTCTTTCAATTTATTCATTTCTATAGTGTGGCTGAAACAAAATAAATAAATATCAAAATCAACAAGATAGGATATTTGGGAGGTGCTGAAACTCTACATTCACTCTTTGCAGTTTATGATAATAAAAAATAAACTGTTAATTGACACCATGTCTATGATTAATATGTCAATTATTTAATGCAATTACCTGTTTATCAATACCCAAATCTTTATTTGTATGTTTGTTATCAACTTACTTTTCCTCCATTGACTTGAACTTGTCTCTGTATTTTTTATCAATCTCCTTCAGTTCTTTCACCAGCTGTTCACATTTTTCACCCAGCATCTTTTTGTCTTCAATAAGCTGAAAAGAGAAAAAATGTACAAATTTTATACAAACAAACATACATATTACGTACATACATATATGTAAAATAAATAAGTAAATATAAAAAGAACTCCACACTGGATACAATAAACATTTTTAACAATTATTTTTATTTTTGATAGTAATAAAACTAATTCAGATACCACCACGTTCTGTTTTTGTCAAAGAAATGATAAAATGTCATATATTATCACACATTAAACACACACACAAATAATTGTACATTACACACAATAAAATACACATTTTACATTAAGAGAATTGACAGTTAACTATTTACCTGGTCTATGAAAGATAAATGTCGTTTTATTGTCTCTTCATATTCGTCCTTCTGTACCTCCAGCCTTCGTTTCATTTCTTTCTCTGTTTCCTTGGCATGCCGTACGGTCAGTTCCCTCTGCTGGTTCTACAATAAAATACAAAAATCCGAAGTTGGTACACATTTAACTAAAAGGTGGGGTTTTTTAATTATCTTTTTTTCATAAACCACAACAGGTATCTTAAATATTTTAATCTTATATGAACTTAATTGATCAATATACATGATACATAATCAGTAGTATACAATTGCTTTTAAAGTAAAATAAAAAATAACTGATAGTATGAAACTGCTTTTTATGCAAAGTAAAATAAATAATCTGGAACCATTCTGAATACAAGAAAGAACTACATAGATTATTTTGCCAGTGAAAATAAACCATGACACTTTTTATTATTAATTCAATTATTTTCAATAGAACAAGGAACAGTAACTCCTGTTTCTCCTAAAAAAAAAAACATGAGACTTTTTATTATTAATTCAATTATTTTCAACAGAACAAGGAACAGTAACTCCTGTTTCTCCTAAAAAAAACGAGACTTTTTATTATTAATTCAATTATTGTTCAGTAGAACAAGGAAAGGTAACTCCTGTTACTCCTACCAGTGCCTTCTGCAGCATTGTGATGGTTCGTTTCTTCTCGTCAATCTCCAGTCGCTGTGACAACACTGCACTGGTTACCTCACTGGCAACAGCCTGAGCCTGTTCAATCTGTGCCATTTCTTCACCAGTGGGAAGCAGGGCAGCAGGCTTTTCTAACTGTTCACTCATCCTGTTAATTTCCTGAAATTAGCAGCATAAATCAATTTAAACAGGAACACAAAGAACAAAATATTAAGGAAATGCAATGTAAAAGTTCTAAAAAAATCAGTGTAGCTAGCTGAAGGTGGAATCAATGAAAAGTTTAAATAAAAATAATGAAAAATAAATTAAAATGTCTTAAAAATCTGTGGAAAGTTTAATGTGTTATCTGTGATTTACTTAACTAGATAAATAAAACTGTTCAAAGAAAATGTTTTATTAACATTTTTACTTCTTAAACACAAAAATCGTAATTACAAATTAGGGATCACATAAAAAAAAAAATACATAAAGAAAATACATTATTATATTACAGCTAATTTTTTAAATTCTAGTAAATAATGAAAGAAAAATATGTGACACACTACTATGAATTTATCCAGGGGCTGTAAGGTTTATCCTATTAATATTCATATAAACAGAAAAAAAAAAAAACCACTGTACAATCACTATGAAAAATAGTTGCTTTTGTTTAGCATTTTTCAACATTTTCAAAAAGACTGACAAAAAACTTTGTTTTTTTGTTCATAAAAACTTGAGGATATCAAGTGAAAATAACTGTGTAGAAAATTTACAAGCACACTATCTACATCTGTTTAGTTATAACTCTTATTAAATGCAGATTCACAGTTTTTAAACAAACAACTGTAAATAGTTATCAGAAAAAAAAACTGAAAACTCTCACCATAAACTATTACCTGGTTAGTTCAGATGTTGCTATGTCAACAGGCTAGTCTGGTTACAAAGAAAGACCTGTTGTATTAACATTTGGACAGGTGAAAAAAAAACCTCATTATTGAAATAGGTAGTAATATATGTAATGATATACTCACTGAATCAATCTCAGAGAGCCGGTCATTGACCTGTACTTCGTCAAGAAAAGACATAATACTCTGTAACTTGTCATCTGAGAGAAAGCCACTCTTACTCAAACTGTCCTTTGCAGAATTCAACTTCTCTAAATTCTCCATGGTTAAATTTGTGTCACCTTCTCTGCTTTTAGTTAAATCTTCCACTGAAAAAAAAAAAATAAAAATAAAAATTAAATAAAACATGTTTGCTGATGTAACCAGTATTGAGAGAACTAAGTATCTTTCCTCACACGATTAAACTAAACAGATCATCACCAGGGTGGATAATGATGCTAGTAAGGTGAAAAAAACAACAACAACATAATACAGCCTTTAATTTAATTTGCAAGAATGTTCACAGAAAGGTAGAAAAACCAAACTTAGAAAAGAAATCTTTCTGAATAAAGAGAAATCTGAGAGAAATCTTAAAAATACTTACACCACGAATTCTTCTTTTCTTGTCGAGCGCTCACAAATGTCTCTTCCTCTTCTAGTTTCTTAAGTGTGTCAAAAAGATCATTGAGGGTGGTTCTAGTTGGGGCCTTACTCTGATTTTCTCCTTCTCTGGGAGAATCCACAGCAGCTTCAGCACCGTTCTGACCAGGTGACAACTGCAACACAGAAGTATACATTACATATATATGAATGAAATGTGTATCAGTGTATGCTCTGTCTTTATCAACTGTAAAAACAATTGTTTTTAGGTGCTACAACCAGTTTCTATGTTTTTAAGGAGTCAATCAGTTAATTAAAGATCAAGCATAATTATTGGCAGCTAGGAAAATATGCACCATTTTCCCCATGCAGTTGATATTCTTGTTAAAATTCAATATATGAATCATCCTGAATAATATTTTAATTATACTTATTGCTTAATTTAATATTCTCTCTCAAAAAAAAAATAAAAATAAAATAAAAATTTTACATTTTTGGTTGCTTATTACCTCATCTGCTTCTGATGTGACTTGTGGAGTGGCTCTGTCTCGTGGACTCTCCTCTGGTGTGGCAGTGTCCCCGGGGACATCTTTCTTTACTCCAGCTTTCACACCCTTCTTCTTGCCAATGTTGGTCTTCGATGGAGTTTTTGTGATTTTACCACTAGCCTGCAGATAGGAAATTTCCTGTTCAGCCTTTTGTTTTACACTCTCTCTCCTTTCTTCTCTCCTTTTGTGAAGGTCCTATGTAATAGAAATTGCCTGTATTGAATGCTTTTTTAATATTTTTATTTCTGTCATTATTCAACATAAACATCCATAATAATGTTAAAAATAATTATGTTTGCAAACAAAACGGCAAAATTTGGTACATTGTATGTGTTGTGTACACTTTAAATTACCTGTATTGCTTGTTGTCTAGCTTTTCTTGCTCTTTCCTCTCTTATTTTTTTCCTGTCTGTATTCTGTTCATCAGTGACACTTTCCAGTAAAGAAAGACTTCTGTCACTCAGCTGTTTACCTTCTCGCTCCTGTCTCTTGTGTTCTAACATCCTTTTCAGTGCTGCCTGGCAAGCCAACCTTCTCTTCTGATGTCGGCGAAACCACGACTGTATCTTTGTTGCAGCATTGTTCAATGTCTTTATGTAATCCTCAGCAACATTCAGTCCCACTTGATTCGAAGTTGATTTCGAAATGTCGTTCACTTGATGATTTGCCACTTGGTTTTTTGATGAAGATTTCCTCATCTGGTTTTGGTTCACCGGTGCTTTAGGTTTGATATTTTGATACGAATTTTCCATGGACGACAGAGAAGGTCTGGTTCTTGGCATTAAACCTTGACTAGTCATGTTATTGGCGATGCTGTTCAGTGGTAGGCTTCTGGGACTCGACTCAGATCTGTGACTATTGAGCATTCCCTGCTCGTCAGCTGACGAGTTGTTTCGGTTGACCCCTGACAGCTGGTTCTGAAGACTCTGAAGTTTGTTAATGGAGCGAGACAGACTTTCTTCGATGTCCTCTGTCTCATCAGAGCTGCTGTTGACGACCTCTGGGTGGAAGATGTTGTGAGGCTCTGTGCGATCTGAATCTAAAGTTGTGTCAGTTCTGGAACTGTTGGGAGGACCACTAGATTTTCTACCCTGTCAAATATGTTTTAAAACAATTAGCTTCAGTTTATTACAAACACTTAACAGAATATGTCAGAATTAGGTTTCAACTTTAAGAAGAAACTAAAGCTCATAAATTATCTTATTATAAAATATTACAGTATCCACTATAAAAGATTAATTAGTATCACAGAATGAACATTTGTGGAATGTGTCAGACATGAATAGTACTTGCGTCAATGTAATTTGCTAATCATAAATCTGTTAATGATGAGTTTTCACACTCAGAATGATACAAAATGATACTGTAGCTGAATGAAGACATAAGACTATAATGTTTGGTTTGTGTCCAACTTGAAAAACTGAATTTATTAAACAATAAATAACTAACAATAATAATTTACTATAAAGATCTAGCTGAATAATTTCTATTACAGTTTTTTGAAAATGCTACTTCTAGATATATCTAACTCAAATCTGTGTTTAATAAGTCAACACCTTTCCGAAGATGTTTATTAACTGGGTTTTTTAATCTAAACAATGATTTGTACTATTACACTGCAATTAGTCATAAATAAAGAAGTACACGTCGTGGTACTAGTAGTACAAATTAGCGACTGATGATTGTGAGTATTACCATCTGGTCCCAGAGAACTTTTGACGTGGTGGTCTTCTGGTTTTTTGTACTAGGAGCAGAAGTGGGGCGTCTGATCTTGGGTTGATGTGAATTTTCAAACAGAGCTAGAAAATCAGTCCTGGAAGAAAAATATAAATACATAAATAAATAAATATGAATAAATAATCACACAAAAATGGTATTTTATCAACAAAAAAACTCCCCAGATAAACAGGAATGAATCTTGTTATTATTTTAATGGCAAAACATTCTGAACACATGTATCAATAACTGTAACAATGACGATTTTTATATTTTTTATTATGATAATTTTGGATAGAGAGAAAATTAGGTAAGTAAATAATTGAGTTTGTAACTTACTCTTTGGTTTTGGGTCTTCTGCCAGAGTTTCCTGTTACAGTTGAAGTAGCACTAGACTCACTTCTATGACTGGAAGGGGGCATTCCAGAACCTGGATAAAGTTAAACAGAATTTTTAAAGATATTCCATGAAACCCAGAAATTAACAACACTGAACAGAGTAAAATTTGAATATTAATAATTTTGATTTTTCTTTTTTTTTTTTAAATCTCATTATATTGGTATCATATATGAATCATTAAAATTAAAACTTTCTGAAAGGTAATATCACTGTGGTCTCATTAAAAGCTAAGGATATTTTACATGCATTTTCGAACATTTGTGAAAGAAGTCACCATAATGTATGATAAAACAGTTGTAAGTAATAGATTACATGGCACATAACTATTAAACATTGATCCTTGGGTCTTGCCTGAGGCAAGCACTCTAACAGTAATCTACATATAGTGTCCTCATGTATTGATTTAATACAGTAAACAGTATGATTGCATGACATGTATCTCACCTTTCACCCATTTCAGTTTTCATTTTTGGTTATTTCCAACTCATTAAATACAAATCATAATTAAAATGATAATTTAAAAGTTATTAGTTATTAATTGTATGTGGTTTAAAAAATTCATCTTCATAAAAAAAAAAAATCCTTCATACTTCGATTTCTGGCTCGACTGGGTGCTCTTTTTTCTGCATCACTTTCACTGCCAGATGTATATTTTCGATTTGATGTCTGAAAACAATATTTTATAAAAATAAAAATAATAATAATAATAAAATTAATAATAAAACTAAAAACAAATTAATAATGATATCAGAAAACACAAATACTGACAGGAGTATTAATACTGTACTGTGACGGAAATTATTAATAATTAAAATATTTAAGTCATGTCATATAAACTATATCTATGCAGTGGGTTTTTTTTAATACCTTTATTATATACACCAGAAATATATATATTTTTTCAAAACACAAGATGATCTGCTAGCATTTAATGCTGCGACATTTTCATTTAAATAAAAAAAGAAACAATAATATTTTGTATTACAATAATAATTTTAATTATAAGTTTTAAACAAATAACTTTAAATGTATTACACAAACCTTTGATGTTCTTACATCAACTAAAGAGTTTGGTCGTTTCAGCTGTGCAGAGCTTGGGCGCTTCCCTTTAGATGTTAGAATCTGAGAACCTGTCAGACTAAGGTTCAACTCTTCGCCAGGGGGACTTCGGTAAGTCATTTTAAATAATTTGAATTGTGACCTACAATAAATAAAAAAATTAACCTTTTTTTCGAAACAAGGAAATTTCATAATTAAAACTGGAGGGAATAAATATAAAGATCAAAATTCATCTGTAAACTTATTCAATAAATACAAATTAATTAATTTTTTTTAACGTTTTAAAAAACATTATCAATTTGTTAAAAATAGATCAGAAAACCAAATCTGGAGTTTTATATGTATTAATTATCTAGTAACTTTTATTTTAGAAGAAAGATACACATCTTAAATATTCAAAATCATATAACTCTGACCACTCCTTTGGCAGAAATGGAATAAATTGATTTAGAAAATTTTGTAATCATAAATAGCATTTTGTTAATGAAAAATGATATATTTTGAGATTTTTAATTTAAACATTAGACAGTAAATTATGATTAATTTAACTGTACTTAAAATGTCCCAATGGTTGTCAAGATTTTTTAATGCGAGCAAAAAGGAAATAACCAATAACTGAATAAGTTATAGTATGCAATGACATCTCATTGAATAGAACTATTAAACCTTAGTTACACCACAGTGCTGGACTATGGAAATTTCGCCACAGGTATATGATGTCCAGGCAATCTCACCATGAGTGAGAATCTATAAATTCTATTTCCTACTTGACTAACTGATGTTGTTTAAAATGATTATATTATTAAAATACATTAATCATTCATTGCATGTTGTTTTTATTTTTAATAGCATGTAGGTTGCATGTTGTTCTTTCATGTTCTGACTTTTAGTGTATATAATATAAAATAAACAAATTATGAGAAATATTTCTATTGCAATAATTCTGTACGAACTAGTAGAAATAAATATATATTTTTTTAAATGACAACTCGTGCAATTAATTAACTATTAATAACAGACCTGTCAAGTGAAAATCATTTAATCCACTAGTTGTTGATGACCAAAAGCTTCAGTTGACATAACACACACACACACACACTGAGTAGGTTTAGAAGTGATTAATTATCTTACATCAGATTATTAGCACCAGTGAATGCATAAAAAGATTTCTCCCAGACAGGCAGATATTAGTTGCATTTGAATACAAATACACTTTGGTTATAAATATGCATTTTGTTCATGAGAAAATTTATTTAAGAATGCACTGAATGATAATAAGTTTAATAATATAATCATTTCAAACAGCACCAATTCTTTCTTGCTGTTATGTATCCCAGCTGGAAAATTAATCTACAGCAATTTCTAACTGTGATGAGACTGCTGGGCACTACACTGATGATACCATAGTAGTTCACTTTTCACCTTTCTGAATTTTGTTTACTTTTTAATACGTTTAACCGTTAGTGTTAGTGTTACTGTTAGCTGTAGGATACTATCAGTATCATACTGATACTTAAGTTATGACTTTTGTATCATTGAATGTAATTACTATAATTTTGTGTATTTGGAATATTCTCTATTCCATTGTCTAATTGGATAATCATGTAAAGTAATAAATTATATAATCACTGATTCACTATGATTATTAATATTATTATATAAAATTATGATGGTAAGATGAAGCTGCTGTTGGAAAATTATTTCATTTTTAAATTTCTTTATACGGTCGGATGTAAGACTAAGCCACTGATTTTTAATTTACATTTGATTTATTATTATTAATATGCATCTATTTTATTACATTGCAAACAACTTTTTAAAAAGATTTTACCCTTTAGTTTAGAAAAACGAGAGTAGTACTCGGTCATTAATTCGCATGCCTGCACATCGTCAACCAAAACCGGTGGGCACTTCAGTCGAATATTGTGCATACGATTCAATTTAAGTTCAAGGTATACCCTTGCTTACAAACATTGTCATTTGTTTTTCTATAGTGTCACAGATAATGAACTGTCTGGGGTGCTGAACAATCAAGCCAGAAGCACTGCCGTACAATTTCGGTGTTTCTGCCGTCAAAACTTGTAAACATTTATTGGCTCATGCGCTGTGAACTAAATCTGTCTTTCCGGTTTCATTAAGTATCATTGAGCCTAAACTTTTTGGCTGTACAAATTAATAATAAAAATATTGTTCACATTTTTATTCTTTTAAATCCATAAAATATTGTTGTCCATTTATCGTTTAAACATATTCATCAAAAAGATATATATACTTAATAAATACCTTATTTCTCTGGCACTATATTGTCCATCGGCGATATATTGTGTATGTTAAAAGGCTTGTCTAGATTTCGGCCATCTTGGGTTTTCAGAAATTGCTTATGAGTGGAAAAAAATAATTGTTTGTATACTGTCTTCTTTAATTTGGATACCCCTGCATAGCATAGCATGCTCCAATTACTAATATACATGCATTCATAGCTATGGCCGAAAGGAGAAAGATCCAAGGTGAGCTTCATTCCCCTTTAACGCCGCATCTCAGAAAGGATTGTTTGCTTTTTGATGTCCTTTATTTTGATTTTCAGATACATGTAGTGGCCTTGAATGAACACCATCTACAGGAAATATTGTACGAAAATACAACAATTTTATACAGTTTTCTTATTAAAGAACTGCATTAGGCATTTTGTGATACTAATGATCGTCGAATTCAATAACAGACCTTTGTCTAGAAGTAGTGTAAGAGTTTACTTCTAAATTTGACAGCCAGCATTGATCACTCTGATATTGAAACATATCTGAAATTAAAGCAATAACATCAAATCAGATTTATGTATATCACGTAAACAGAACTAACCTTTTAATATATATTTTTTTTCTTTGTCTCTGTAACATTCTAACTTCGTATTAGAGCAAATAATAAACGGAAATAATTCCATAACATAATACTCATTTGAAAAGGGGTATCTATTACTGTATCAGAAGTGTATATTTGAAACAGAATTTCCCATCCCACTAAAAGAAAAATGATTTATTGCAAAATATATAGACTTTTCACAAAAAACCCAGAATTTTTCATTGAAAAAATAGGTAACAAAGATGATATATTATTATTATTATTAGTCTTTTTCACCCAAGTTAGTAGTTACAGAATCAAGGAATAAATAAACATTTTCATTTTAAAACAGTTCTGTTTCTTTTAGAAAAAAATACTTCTATATAACCAAACCATTAATAGTAGATTTGCTGCAGTATATTAATATATAATTTCAAAGTTTATATATATATATCTATATCTATAAAGGTAATAATAATAATAATAAAAAGTTAATACAATAAAACAAACTTATAGGCTGTAATTGTTTCTGTTTTTTTGTTAAACAAAGAGAAAAGTATTAGCAGTAAATCTGCAAAAATGTTTCTAATTATTCATCACTGACAAATTCATTTTAAAATAAAATGGTGGGACAAAATGCTAACTGATAAAGAATATAATAAAGTAGGATTTGAGAAATATTTATTTGCTAAAAACGTCTAGGTTATATTTAGTAAACCAGTTGACCTATTTCTTCAATAGTAACCTACGATTTAGATTCCATGTAACCAAATAACATTTGCCATTTTCATTTCACTGACTGTTAAATAGTATGTTACCATGATCATTCATTCATCATAATTCATTTCACAAAGGCATTATTATTTGTGCCTGATTACTGAAACCATCATTTTTTTAAAGTTCTCTATGATTTAGGCTAAATTTAATTTTTGTTTTATTAAATTTCCTCTTCATGGACTATTTAATAATTAGCTTAATGTTTATTTAATTACATTCGTATACTTGAATAACATATACGCCCTTACTATACAGCATTACACAATCTTTAAAATAAATTGTTAAGTTTTATTATTTAGGATGTTTATGTGGATAAAGGATATTACTATCAATTTATGTGTAATTAATATATTTAGAATCTTTTTCAGATCTAATAAATATTAATATTTAGATTTAATTATAGTTTTTACTTGTACATTGCAGTGCCTTCTGAATGGTTTATAAACTATTTATACTTTAAATATTTATTTCTTCCTTATTAATATCCCATTAATGAAGTGTAAATCTCTAGTTATGTTAAAAGATTTTTTTTTTGCAGTTAAAAATTGTTGCAGAATAGAAAAATAAAAGAAGGTTATAAAAATATTAAAATATACAAGATCAAACAAAAGTCCTAGAACAGTAGACAAAAAACAACAACAACAAAAGTTGCTTAAAGAAAAAGAATGGCTTTAAGTGCCAACATTACATTTGTACAGCTTAAATAAATCATTTTGTGACTGTCCAGTTGTAATATATGAATCTTCCTGCAGGAAAAGGTTAGGAATGACAAAGGAATTTCCTACAGTTTGTTTTATTGTTACATTATACATATAAAAAAAGATTATTTTATTCTAAATTCAACTCAATTAATTGCATTTCTACCTTGTTAAATTCATTAGTTTCTTGTGAATATACAGTAAACTTGCTTCCAGATGAATAAGATTATTTGAAGACCATTTTAATTCATACTTGAAATTAATAGTAACATTTGTAAATGGAAAGAAACAAAAACACTTACAAAACCATTAATTCCAAGTAAAGCAGAACAAGAACTCTAATCAAAACATACATAAATATGTTGCATATAACAATATATTTGTTACTAATAACATTTTAATAACAAATGATTAATTATTTGCATAATATATATTTGTTTTGGAGAAGAACAAAAATTAAATTGATAACTTAAATGATAATAAATACATTTTAATGAGGCGAAATCTAATTTTATTTTTTAACAGGTTTTGTCAATTATGAAGATAATACGTGTGTAAAACAAATTATGTGAAATATTTAAATTAAGCAACATTTGTATAGACCTTTATAAATAATTTTTTTTTATTTTTTTATCTGCAGGTGAGATAGATCGATGCCTTAAAAAGGTTGCAGAAGGTGTTGAAGTCTTTGAAGATATATGGAAAAAGGTACATAAAAATAAAAATAATGATCTCTAATAAGTGACATTTGAAAGATGCTTGTTCCAGCGACAGACATCCATCTTAATATACAATTAATAACTAAATTGATAATTGTTAAGTAAACCATCTTAAATTATTATTATTTTGTTCTACCCACAAAGATAATCTCTTTTATTTTTGTTTATTTATATATTTATTTTTATTTTTTCCTAATCTTCATTTCATTGAATTTTGGTTTAAGCATTTATCATTATGCTTTTTTAATGAACGAAGAGATTTTGAAACCTACATAGTGTTTGCATGGTATTGTAAAACTATACCATTAAAATTGAAACAAAATTTTAACAGAATTTGTTCTTTGGGTTCAAACTGCATTAAATGAAAATTTCAATATTGTACAATGAACAGTTTAAATTTCACTTTGAAGAGATTATTTTGGGACATCCAAAAACTCTTTGCCTTAAGCTGAAACTGGTTGGTTACACATTCAGTAACCAAGCATTTGTATGTGTGATAATACGTGTCATATACAATGATTGCAAACACTACTGATGTACGTTGTGGGTACAGTTTAACTCCTTCCAGGTGCAGTCAGCTAGCAACAGCAACCAGAAGGAGAAGTATGAAACAGATCTGAAGAGAGAGATTAAAAAATTGCAGGTGAAATATTAATTATCTTATTTGGGAGATTTTTGAGATAATTTGAATTATTCAAATATTTATTTTTATTACTATTATCAATTAATTTTTTTTTTAATATGTTCTAAAAGAGAAATTGTGAAACAAAAGGTAAAATATATAATCTGAAGTGTGAGGGTGTGATTAAGACAAAATAATAATTAGTAGGCATGATAGGTAATAACTGAATGTAATCTTATTTGTAATGTTTGAAGAACTGTCTCTCATCAGACTTTTCTGGTTTTTAATTTTTTTCATAAAGAAATAGAGAATGGTTTACAAGTTTATTAATTTGTAATTAGTCTCAATGAATATTTATTTTAAATTATACCCCTCTAAATACTGCAGAGACTTCGGGACCAAATTAAGACATGGGTTGCAAACAGCGATATCAAAGACAAAAGCAGTCTAGTAGAACACAGAAGATTAATAGAAACAGTAAGTTTTAAACTTTGTATTATGACACATTAATAATATGACATAAACAGTTTAAAAAAAAAAATTCATCTTAAATGATAAACTGAAAAACAAATTTAAAAAAAGGAAAATAATTAGAAGTTTATTTCTTTTAATTAAAAATTATGATGTTAGAAAAAATTAAAAATAGCAACAAAGTAAAATAAGCAGTTGTTAGTTTAGAGTAGCCTACCTGATGTGAAGTTAGGTAACACAGTGTAACTTGTGTAATTTGTGCAGCAAATGGAGAGGTTCAAAGTGGTGGAGAGAGAAACAAAAACTAAAGCCTACTCAAAAGAGGGATTAGGAGCAGCTGCAAAACTTGATCCCCAGACAAAAGAAAAAGGAGAGATGACAAACTGGTTATCAGTAAGCATCCACTACAGTTTACAAATAAACACAATTAATAAATTTGTATCAAACATTTGCAGGCATTACAAAAAGTAAACAGTAAACTTTTAAAATAAAAAATGTGTATTGAAGGATTGTTGCATAATTAATAATTAGAGTTTTCGATCGGATAAAGTTTAAGAAACTTGAATTAGTAATACATACATTATTGACAACACATTTTTTTTTATAATAAACAAAACCACAAAGGTAACAGAAATATATCTGATGAAGATTTAATATTATTTCATAAATATAATAAATCATTTTATTCCTCCATTTTCAGTCAATGATAGATCAGCTTAATATACAACTAGATCAGTTTGAAAGTGAGCTTGAACAGTTATCTTGTACATCTAAGAAAAAGAAGCTTGACAAAGAGGTAAATTAATGTTATTATTTTGTTTCTAATTCATTTAGAATATTACATTATGCATATTTACTCTCAAATGTGAAGGGTATGAAAATGATAGATAGTTTTGTGTATTAATCTGATCCTTACAGATGGTACTTTGTTTTGTTTAATTTTGTTTAATTGGTAATAGTAGCTTATGTTTTCATTAAAGTGAAATGGTAAAAAAAGGTTACATGAATTAAATGTGCAAATTTTTATTGTCTTTGCATTTATCAGTTTATATCTGATACATTATAATTATGGGGAAATTGATTAGTTTTTCTCAGATTGGTGATGCCGTAAATTGTCCATATTTTTCTGACATTTGCCTAAAGACATTGACAGAAACTCCAGACAGGGGTCTCTTTTTTCTGAATTGATATCTATTATGTCAAGATTCTTATATAAATATGCCTTTTTTGAAATATATGTGACTTTTATTTTTTATTTTTAGAGGAATTTCATATTTGTATTGTTTCTTTTAACAGCAAAAACAAGACAGATTAGATGAACTAAAAGCACACCAAGATAAACACAAAGATCATATAAAACGCTTGGAAATGATAATGAGAAAGGTCGACAACAATCAGCTGGCCATGGACCAGGTACTGTTTTAAAGTCATTTCTGAGTAATCTGTATAAATTTACTTAATATCAAAACATTACTTTCCTGGAACCAAAATAAATTAAAACATCACGAAACAGTTGGTTGAATGAATGAATGAATGAATGTTTAACAACACCCCAGCACAAAAGTAAAAAAAATATATGGGCTATTGTGTGTCAATATACTAAAATATACCAAAAATGGTGATATTTTCCATATAAAAATTCAAAACTGAAATTAGTCACAACATAATATAAAGAGCTGTGCAAAAAGTATCACACTATATTTAAATTATAATTTAAGGAAAAATTCTGTAACTCTCAGAAATTTCAAACCAACCAAACAAACAGTTAAAATACTTTCAGAATAATTATAGCATAATACTGATTATTGGTGACTTTTTATGACTTAAGAACTAATGTTTAGTAATAACCTAAATCTTAAAAGATTCCACATCTTGCAGGCTTCCTGATGTGTGTATTTATTTGAGCCACACCAGACCTACCCATTGTACAGTCTGAATTTGTTTGAATTTGTTTCAGATAAAGAAGATCAAAGAAGACATTGAGTATTATGTGGAATCAAATCAAGAACCTGATTTCGAAGAGAATGAGTTTATATATGATGATTTAGATCTGAATGAATCAGGTATATTAATTTTAAATATTATCCACTGATCTAAAACTATCCAATAATAATTATCCCAACTGCCTGTTAACTGTGTCTTCATTTTTTTCTATATTATATCATTATTGTTTTATTTTTATTTTTAGTTTTTTTGGAGAGAGAATGACCTACCAGACACATTTGTATCATAAATGTTTGTTTTTCATAATATTTAAACTGTTATGTTTTTCATTTCAGTACCTGTATTATTAGCATCTTCACCCCCTGATAACGACGATGCCGACCATGAAAAGTTCATGAACATGGGTACCCCTACATCAACAAACTCTAGTTCTCCATCTCCTAGTCCGAGTTTAAATGCTAACCATTCCATTGGTAATGCATTAGACATGCCAGCTTTCGCTTTGGTAAGTTTTCTTGATACATAAATATATTTCATCCTTTGGCATTATTTAATGTATTTGTTCTTTACTTTTTTGTGTTTTATTTCTCATGTTATATTGAAATTAATTTAAAAATTAAGTGTTTGTAATAAAATTTAATCTTAAAACATCCAGTATTTTCTAGTCCATATTAGCAGAAAGAGATTTTCCATAGTCATGGTTTAGGATTTATAATGCATAAGACATGAATCATCTGATAAAAGAAATTTAAATATGCACCCCCACCCCTCCCAACACAAATTTAGTTGCAGCTAGATAAATGTTAATCTAAGATTAAAATCTGGGACATAATTTTCCAAGTAACAGTTTTCATTTGTGGTAATTTCTAAATACCAGGTTACTGCAGCTCATAGCTATATTTGGCCAATAACCAATCAAAACTACATTTATTTTAATCACTCGTACATAATAGCAATACCTTTTCACATTTTGGGTCTGCTAAAGCAGATTTGTGACATTTCTAATTTCCAAGTAAAAACTGCACCTCATGGAGTCAAGAATTGTTATTATAGTGCAAAAAAAATTAAATTGTCATTTCTTGTCAACATGTTCAGTGATTTGATGGGATTTAATGGAACAGTGTGGAGGAAAATCAGATAGGGCATCCATGTGATTTATTGTCAGTGAGAGTATCCAAAGTTTGAAGCACCAAGGCAAGCATGGAGGGCAATCACTGCACTTGCCAGCAGTGCTGTGGTAAAATTCAAAGTCTGAGTGCTTCTGAAATTCTGTAAATGTGAAAGATGTTATCAGATCATTTTTATATATTTTTTTAAAGTATGAATAACCGAGTATGGTTTTTAGAATTTGATCTACATTTTATGTTTTGCCAGTAAATTATTATTCTATTTATTGCCCAGTAGCAATGGGGAAAAGGGGGGGGAAAAAGAAGGAAAAAAGGTGAATTTTGTTCACATCAAAGTTGATTGGAAAAAGAAAATGCTTTTTGGAGCAGTTCCATACATATGGTTAAATTGGATTAATTGTTGTAATTAATGTAGGTCTATAATAAACCAATCAGCTGTCACTGTCAGTTAAAACTTTCTTCTCAACAAAAATTGGTTTAACCCCAATATGAAATTTCTCTGGCTTTGTTTCTTGCAATGGGTTGTTTTTATTCCCTTTCATTATTGTTTTTATTCCCTTTCATTATTGTTTTTAATCTGTATATATGTGTGTGTGTAATCCAAGATATTGGGAAGTAATATAATTATATGACATCTTTTAGTATTTATTTTAGGAGATGTTTTTTGTTTTTTTTAAATTGTTTTTTTGTTTGTTGTTGTTTTTTGTTTTTGTTATGTTAATACCTGATTTAAGTTGGGTCATATGTAAGCAGAAATTATTTTACTTAATATACATATACATATAGACACACACACACACACACACACACACACACACACACACACACACCACTACAAACATCTACACACATGCACATACAATAGATAGATGAACATTGTGTTTGTTCATGTATACAGATTATCAAAATAGAACATTTTACTTAGTTTTATTCATGAAAAACTTAACAATACTGCTGTGTGGTTATTAAGACCTCTCATTTGTTATTATTTTAATCATTTTTAATGATGGGCAGGGAGAATTGTGGCCATGCCTACTAAAGAATTTTTCAGATACACTGGCCTAATGGTAACTGATTTTTTAGAAATTGCAGAACCCTTTTTCATAATTATGTTTTGCATATATTTGTGTTTCTCCATTCAAAATACAGATTATAGTAAGTATGTATATATGTATGTTTATTTAAAAAAAAAAAAAAAATCATACATGTCACATAACATGAAAACTGGAATATATAGCATTTGTTTAAACAGTATTATTTGAAGTCTGAATAACTGATTGTTGAATACATTTGTTTCCCATATTCCCTGAGGGTTTTTTAAAAGAAAGAAAATAACATCATGCACTTATAATACCTCTTTATGATGCGGAATGAGTACTATTTCAGTGTAGTATGTGTAAACATGTACAACGATAAGACTTAAAAAAAACAACAAAAAAACATTTTTTATTTGCGTTAATACTATATTAATCAGTTGATTTCAAGTAACAAATGTTTAGTTGGTCCAGACATCTAAAGTAAATAAAAAAATAAATAAATAAAATCTGCTATAGAATAAAATTGTAATATAATTGTTTTATTTTTATTGCTGTTTCCATATTTGATGTGTGAGACCACAGGAAGTAACTGTCTCTATAAAGCAAGGGAGGTTACTCTGTTGGACACACAAACTTCCTCCAACTTTCTGTTTTATTTCCTGTTGCTCTCACTGTTAAAAATAGTCAAGAACTTTTTGTTAATTGGATATAATGTAATGTAAATGGTTGTAATGCTTCACATACTGACTCTCTATGCTTTCTGCACAGGATAAATCAGAAGATAATGACAGAAAAAGACACAGATCCCAGTCAGATGATGTAAGTTCATGAAACAGTTTTTTTTTTTTTTTTTTTTTTTTTTTTTTCTTTTTTTTTAAAGAATATTTGTAATGACACTTCAGCATGTTAATTAGTTTATATCTATGTTTATCATGAAACATGCAGTATATATTATGGTTTTTGTTTTGTGTATGATAAAATATGAAAATGTTTGTAACTTTAGAAACTTGTTTGCAACAAGAAATATTGTTTATCTGTAGTATATTTTTGGAAGGTTTTAAGAAACTATTTTTGTTCATTGTTGTGAGAATGTTTTCTTTGTGCCAGTCATATGAACATCTTTATTACTGTTAATAATATTGCTTAGGACAAGTTCAAGGTCATTTGTTTCACAAGTCCAGTCAAGTTTACTTTCATTTAGATTTTATTTCACTTTTCCATTCTTGAATGAATTGCGATCAAAATCACAACAGGAACAGTAAAGGTTAAAAAAGAAAATAACAATTTAGTATTCATCCAAAACTGGTTATTTTTTAAAATAGAATTTCATATTTTGATTTATTATCACCATTACTAATAGTAAAAATGTGTTAAAATTAAATGATATATTAACACTGCATCAAATGTTATATATGGCAGTTTAATGTTTTCTACAGAGCAGGTGTAAACTTAGAAAAAAATAAATAGAAAAAAGCTTCATTTCAGTAGGAATATTTAAAATACGTTCAAGCCATTTTTATCACCAAATAACATTTCAATTTTTTTTTTATTGTTTCATCACACAAACTCTTCAGATTATTAAAAAAAATTATTATCATTATGTGTGTGTGTAAGGCTGTATGTATTTATTTATTAAATTGACTTAAAATTAATTAAAGAATTGCCTTGTTAGTCTCTTGAATTGTTATTAATATTAAAACATGTTCTTACTTAGTAAGCCTACTGCAGCTACCATATGCCAGGAATCCTGCTATTAATAAATCATTTTTAATTTTGACAGAAAAACAGAAGCAATCAGTCATCAACACCAACAGCTATTAAAATACAAAGTACTCCAACAAAGCAAACGTTTCATAAGTAAGTACAGATATCAACAATAGTATGAAAAGAACATCTGTAATACAGTACTAAATCCTACCTGATGATCTGCTTGCAATAACATTTCATAACTGTTATACAGTTATGTGTTTATATTTATATAGGCTTATATTATTATTATTATTATTATTATTATTATTTTTAATTTGATTTATTTTTGTAATCTTAAAGCCAGTTTGTCCTTTTCAGCAACTCTGTTTCATTACAAAACTGTGAAACTAGTACAAACAGCAATCATCATACGACAACGCCTACTCCACCACTGACAGCGTACGCAGCAGCAGCAGGGAGTCAGAACAGTATGTATCTCACTTTTTTCACTGTTGCCATGTAAACACTTCAGTCTGTTAATTTAGCTAAAAATACTGACTCTGATGATTATGTGTGCAGATAATCTCCACATGTGTGTCAGACATTTATAAACATGCTGTATTGCCAACAACATCAGTAAGTTCGTGGTTGTAATTTATCTGATATTTAAATAGATAATTTTGGTGGTTTGGTTCTTCATTTACAAAGTTTTAATATTTTTCCACTTACATGAAATTTTTTTTTTTTTTTTTTTTTTTTTTTTTTTTGGCTTGATACGATATGGAATAATAATAATAAGAAAGAACAGTGTATTTTTGAAGTCTTGAAGAAAACTATTTTAAATACATTTTCTGTTTGAATTTGTCTTTCTAAAGATATACATATATATATATATATATATAAAAATTAAAAATTTATTTCATTTTAAAATGTTAGATGTAACAGATTAACAGTTAAAACTGCATGCATGTTGGTGCAGGGCTGGTAGTACAGTGGATTGGAAGAGGTTATGCATCTGTTGCTTTCATGTTATTGCACTGTATTAAATTTTAAAGCACCTGGTTAGAAGATAGTAATATCTTGGGCAACCTGGAGACATAATTTATGAATTTTGTTTTCTTTCTTTTTATTATCATTATTATATTATATATAATATAATCATACAATTTATTCAATAATCTTATTTGCAGCAAATTTCTTTTCATGTTTTTGTTTCTATCTTAAATGATTTTAAACAGATTTAACCTCAGTCATTGACTGCTCTTAACAGTGTATAAATAGATTTAAAAAAAAAAAAAAAAAAAAAAAAAATTACTGAATTTGTAATGATCATTTTGTTACCTGATGAATTCTTTGATGTTTTTTTTGGACATATGGATTGTTTGGTTATTATAAATATTCAAATAATTTAGGCTTCTGTTTGTTGATTATGATATTACAAAATAAAGTATGAAATAATGAAGAGTAAAAATCTAAATTTATTTCTTCAGAAAGGTAATGCATTTTGTAAAATGTTGCTTTACCTGTGAATGAACAGCAGTGTAAATAACATTAGGAAGCTTACTGTAACAACAGTTTTAGTTACAAAAGCATACAGTCAGCAGTTTAACATTAGCTTTGAAATTAAAACGTGTAAGGAGAAAATAAGAATAAAAGAAGAAATTATAAATAAATAAGTAAAGTATTAAGAGAAAGAAAGAACTCATTAACTTTATTATCAGCAGGTAATAATATTTTTTAAACTAGCTGCTTTTGACAGCGTGTTACTACCAGATATACAGGCTAATGCGAGTGTTGTATGTTTTAGGCACGCCAACTGATCGGCTATCCCAACCCATTCCCTCTGTATGGGGACAGCGGAATGTAGCCAATCAAAGTAGCCTTCTGCAGGGTAAGCCTATTGGTGTGCTTATCTTGTAGGCTTTGTATTTATTTGTGTTGTGTGTGTGTTGGTATCATTTCTGTTATTTTTTGTGTTCTTGTTTTGTAAATTTTTTTTCTTTGGCATTTAGTGTCATCAGATCTTTTTTCTTTCTTAATTGTCTGATGATATAGATATCTTTTTTTTTTTTTTTTTGTAATTTGCACTCATCTCATATTATAATTGAAAGCGGTTATTAAAAAAATTAATAATGTTAAAAAAAAAGTAATTTATTCCAGCATATAGTTTGCTTGTGTTAATCAACAGAGTATGAATAAAATAGATTAATACACAAACTGTGACAAACATTAGAAAAAAACATTAATAAAAAAAAATTAATTTAGCTGTCTACAATTTTGTTTTCAAATAAATGTTGCTTTTATAACTCACTAGTATTTGCACGTTTGCTCTGTTTGTTGCATATTGTTAGACTTGTTGCAGATTGTTAGACCTGCACACTAACAAAAGACATCTAAATAGTCTATTTCTTCAGTACTTGTTATTGACTCTGATCCCAAATTGAACCATATCAAAAGTAAATTTTTATTCTACAAATATTTGTGAGAAATCAGAAATTAATGAAAATATAACTGCTTTATGGGATCGTTGAATGTATTCTGCTTGAATGTTGTTTTATTTGCTTTATGGTAATTTGCCTTAGGTTACTATTCAGTTTGCATGCTTTTTAGTTAATTTAAAAATTAAAAAAAAAATTGTTACATGTCATCAGTTTTTGAAAATTAACAGTAAGGACATATGACAGGCAAAATGTTGTATTGTTGTTTTTAATTCATCCAAATGCATGTTCTATTAATTGTGTTCAATGTACATTGTAATATTGCTAATATGTTTTTTGTAAGACTGACCATGAAGCTTAATTTAGATTTTATTTTGTAATGCTAGATAAATAAACAACAGTTGTGGCAAATTGATAAAATCCAGTATTAATTAGCCCTAATCAGTTCTTTTAGATCGTTAAAAAGATGTTTGTCCCGTTTTATTTAATTTTTATTCACAATAAGTATTTATAATATTAAAACTTCATGAATTAAAAATATTAATAATAAAGAATTTATATAATGATATTTCTAACGGCATTGTTTTCATGAATATATGCAGTTTCAATATAAATACTACACATACTTGAAAAATATGCTAATAAAAATATAAATACTACACATACTTGAAAAATATGCTAATAAAAATATAAATACCAAATAATAACTGAAAATATTGACATAATTTAAAGTTTTTTAATTTCCAAAATAAATTTAAAGTTGTGTCAAACAGAAAGAGCTGCAAAACTTAATATAACTGTTTGAATTTTGCATTAGATTAATCTGTGTATGTGTTTCAGATGGGAAACCTCAGGTGAACTCAATTGATCATGCGGCCGCCAGCAGTATAACAAGTAATGGATCGCCACATCCAGGGTCTAACAACACAAACTCTGTCTCTGGTTTAAACTCCTCGGGAAATCCGTCGGTTTCTTCGGCACCTTCACCACTGCTTAGTGCAGGTGCTGCATCGCCATCTGTAGGGTCAACAAACTCGTCAGCATCATCGT
Source organism: Chrysomallon squamiferum (assembly GCA_012295275.1). Lineage (NCBI taxonomy): Eukaryota > Metazoa > Mollusca > Gastropoda > Neomphalida > Peltospiridae > Chrysomallon > Chrysomallon squamiferum. The sequence continues at coordinate 31,514,361 of CM022679.1, forward strand.
CATTAAATTTATCACACCAGAACAGCAAGCCAGAAACATCGGTAGTCATGAACGGCCCGTTGAGTTCGGGAAGTTCGTCATTAGAGGCAAGTTGCAATTCAGTAAGACTTCCACTTACTTTTATTTTATTTACTAATTTTTCAGTCATTTCAGTCAAACATTTTAGTAAAACAAAAGATATTACAGTCTGTAATTAATTATTTTGTTTTTATTTAGTTAGTGTTTACTTTTGTAAACTTCATGGTTTAATTTCTTTTTTATTTGAAACATTGTATTTTTAACAAATGCTATAATAGATGTTTGTAAATTGTTTTAGGATCATTAATTCAGTTGTTTATATTAATGTTATTTATTTAACCAGTTTTATTGTTGTTGTTTTTTTCTTGTTACTTACTGTTACTTAGTCATTGCTCATATTGAAACTCATATTGAAACTCATATGATATATATATATATATATATATATATATATGATCAGGATTTTAAAAGGTAGTATGTATGTTGCATTGCAGAGCTCTGAATCAATTTCCCCGTTGAAGTCTATGGCTCAGCAGGCAGTCATGGTGCTCCAGTTAGAAAGCAAATTACCCACATCAGATGTCACAACGGAAAATAGTGGTGAGCGTGTGCTCATTCGAGTAACAACATTTGCCTCTCATTAACAAATAATGTCTTCCACTGGAACATTAATTGTTTCAGATATTTCTTCTTTTGTCTGCTTTTCTTAAAGTGAAAATGTTCTGATGTTCAATAACACTTACATTGCAGAATTTTTTTTATTTTTTATTGTTTTTGGTCACATTTGTTATTTCTTAATGTTGATGTAACGAAGATGTTGACAGTTTAATACTGTTTTCACAGAAAAGTATGTTAATAATTGCAGTAAAATAGTTAGTATTTATATATATATTTTTTTATCTGTACATTTAATTTTTTACATTTTTATTACAGCAGGGGTTTTTCTGAACTCTACAGTATCACAGTCACCCCAGCAGCCCACCGCCCCTTCACCTGACCAGTCCAGTGTTTCCCACTCCCAATCTCAGCCCACTCTGCAGCAGTCTCCTGCAGCTCCACAGACCACGACTATCCACTTAAATCCGTTGCTAGGTGTGGCACCTCTGGGGCCAATGCCTCTGATCAAGGAACACTACTGTCAACTGGCCATGCTAGAGGCTGGCTTTCATCATCTGCCACACCCATCTGATTCGGAGAGATTACGGTAGGGCATTTTTAGTAAACATTTTTGTTTTCATTAATTTCTGTGTCAGACTGAGATTATCGTTCAGTTTTTTATATAGTTATATACAGTTAAGTTACAGAAGCAATATTTGGTGTCTTCCAAATGTTTTTGATAGGTCCCTGTATTGGGTTTTTTGGGTGAGCCAATTTTTAAAAGTTTTACTTCACTGGGTAATGTCTGGTTTTGGTTTTCTTCTTTTACACTACTTTATATTCTCTGGTTAAATTAAATAATTTCATGTACAATAATTAAATGTTGGTTGGTTAAATTAATATTTTTTAGGCATGGTGTTAAAATGTTGATTGTTTAAATTAATATTTTTAGACAGGGTGTTTAAATGCTGACTGCTTAAATAATTTCATGGTTATATTAAACATTTTAGGCATTATTTACCACGGAATCCATGTCCCACACCTTCGTACTACCCTCAAGTTCCTCCTCCGCATGCTGATTCTGTAGAGTTCTTCCAAAGACTGTCTACGGAAACTCTTTTCTTCATTTTCTACTACATGGAGGTGAGCAGATATTTCTTTTTCTTTTTTTTCTTTTTTAGAATGTGTTGTCATTACTTCATGTTTCATTTACATTTAATTTTTCTTCTTTATTAATTGTACTTTTTTATTTCTTCTTTTTTAATTCTTAATATATTATATTAAATTATTATTATTATTATTATTATTATTATTATTATTATTACTTTTAATATTATTATTAATATTTTTAATATTATTAATATTATTAACACTTTTACTGATGTTATTATTTTTGTTTTATCATATTTTATAGGGTACAAAGGCTCAATATTTGGCAGCAAAAGCACTGAAAAAGCAATCATGGAGGTTCCATACAAAATACATGATGTGGTTTCAGAGACACGAAGAACCAAAAACAATTACTGAAGATTTTGAACAGGTATTAACATTATTTAAAAAATTAGTTAATTCGTTTACTGTTTACAACAGGCAAAAACATCAGAACTTTCGTGAGCGTACAGTTTTTGTAATCATTATGATGTTTCCCATTAACATTATATACTTTACATTTGGCCTGATTTCTGTCATAATTCTTTTGCGAAAAATCCATTTTGTTTCTTGGACATAAACCTAGAAAAGCCATAGCTGACAAGAGTAAGGAATATATTAATTTGTTGCATTTAATAGATAGTTATTTATTTATTTTTTTATTTAATTTTTATATTTTTTTCAGGGCACATATATTTACTTCGACTATGAAAAATGGGGCCAAAGGAAGAAGGAAGGTTTTACGTTTGAATATCGGTTTCTTGAAGACCGGGACCTGAATTAATTTTGAGCTTCTAACCATGTGATCTTGGATGTGCAATCCGCATCCTTTCTTGACTCGGTGCATAGAAAGGAGCCCTGACTAAATGCAGGACATTGGATGCTACTACCCGACACTGACAAGTGAATGAATGGACAGTGGTCAGTTGTGCTCGGACTGTCAAGCCAAGCGAGTTGATCTCACAAAAACGGGTTGTTTTTGTATCACCGTCATGCTGCTGTTCTTCCCACAACAGACATCATTTTATTGAGTTTTGTTTCTGTCACACTCACATGGCTCCTCCTACTCTTCTCCAAGTGTTCACAAGGGCAAAAACTATTTTCTTTATTTTTATTTTGAAAAAAAAAAGAAAACGAAAAGAAAACAAAAGAAATATATACATATATATTAAAAAATAAAAGATGAAGAGATAATATTTTGTGTTCTTCAACAATGCCCTAAAATACTGATTCAAATTAACCTGTTTTTTTTTTTTTTTTTTTTATGAATATGTATAATAATAATATACATAAATAAGCTATATTTAAGAAAGTCACCTTTAGAAAAATCATGTGATGTCAAAACATGTTGGAAAATTCCAGAGTGTTGTAGTCTCACTTGGCTGCATGCATCATGATAAAAAGAAAGGAATTAGTTGCCTAGGTTATGTACAAATTTATTTCTGAATGTCGACATTATGAGGAGAGTAGCAGGTGCACATGGTCAGTTGTACTGTGACCGATACAGGACTTTGTGACCAGCAGGCACTTGCCATATGTTTTAACAGTGTGGCCGTCCATGAACAAATGTGTGGCTGGCTGAATTGAGTGAATCAAAATTGAGAGGAAAATCATCTGTGGACTATTTGTTTTTATTTTAGTTGTTCTTTTATTATTATTATTATTATTATTATTTTTTTTTTTTTTTTCCTATCTGGCAGTATTCGTTGTTACGAGATCATGTTTAGACTATCAAAGAGTTTACACAGTTGTCACAGACTTGGTGCTTTGTTGAGAGAAAATGTTTGCATGGATTTGTTTGTTTTGTGTCATACATCTGAGTAAATGCTTAATTTGGTTCACTTCTGATGAATGTAGAACTACATTCTTTTTCGTTTTCTTTTTCTGATTAAATTAGTTGTGATGTGTTTTGGTTAACTATATCATTATGACAAAAGACATGGTTAAAAGTTAGTTACGACATTGACAGACTGTTACTGTAAATAACAAGACATATCAGGGATGGACGGAACTGAAAGCTGCAAATGATATTTCTTTCTACTTCTGCATATGTTCTTCCTTTATACTGATATATAAACGATTATTGGAAATATTCTTTGGAAAGAATTGAAGCCCTGTTTTAAATACTTAAGATGGTCACACTATTGGCTTTGTTTGATTTCTTGGTATCTTTCTAATAATAACAAGTTTCTTAATGGATTTCTAAAACCACATTTCTTACTGAATTTTTTTTTTTTTTCTTTTGCTGAAATATTCCTTAGTAACTAGTGGTTTCAGAAGGTAATTTTATCTGCAGGCAGTGACAAAAGTGTCATTGATGAATGAAAAACCATAGACCACTGGAAGAATGTTTTTGTCTTCTTAACTAAATGTCAGGTGAAACTGGTGGTAATTATTTCACGAATTGATTTTTCTTTCGGTAGTTTTCTGATTCTAGAATTCATTTTTTTCTCATTTTTTCTTTCTTTTTCTTCTTATTACTATTATTTTTTTAAACCTTGTGGTCCCCAATCCTAGAAACAGAAAGGCAAAAAAGAAAATGAATACACTTGAAAGTTCCTTCTTAAAATTGTATTTTGTGACATGAGTCACTTTAATGCATTGTTAGTTTTAGATTCTGAAAATTAGTGCATTGTTTGAGATAAAGATTGATTTTTGAGATAAGTAAATTGTTTGATCAACTTCTAACATCCATTTACACATTCAGGATTAAATTGCTGGGTGGGTATTATTTTCTAATTGTAATTAAATTTAATACTTTTTCTACAGTTTATTATTATTATTAATAATATTATTAACAGTTTGATACATTTTTAAAAATAAATAATGATTTTATCACTATTATTATTTTTTCTCTTTTTTTTTTTTTTTTTTTTTTTACAAAATAATATTCCTGTATCATTTGTAGTGACCAAATACACCTAACATTGCTCTCTTTGATTTGGTTGTATTTGAAAGTTGGCATGTTTTCTTTTTATGTTGATATCTACGCAGGTCTTTGACTTTCAGTATTCTCTTAATGACATGTGACAAAAAAAAAAAAAAAAAAATAATAATAATAAATTGGTTTTAAATGACTTGTAATAAACAGTTTGCTTTAGTCACAGCTGTTATAGTAAATTAAGTGTATTTTTGAGAAGTTACTGTTTTTAAGAAACTGAAAAAAATATATTACTTTAAAGACAAATAGTAGTTATAACTGTAATTTCAGGGTATTTTAAAAAAAGAATAAGTGGTTTAAAAATGATAAAATCTACAGAATAAAAAATACGACACTTAATTACTTTTAAAATATGAAAATAATTTTTTACATGTGTATGTGTGTAAAGGAACTGTTTAAAATAAATGATAAGGTAATAACTTAATGTAAATAATAATAATATGAATTTGAAAATAGCTTGATCTAAAAAATGATACTGATTTTAAATAATTAGAGTACAGGTATTTCTTTCATTTGGTTTGTGTAAAACTTCCAAATATTTTTGAACAAATTTAATTAATAACTTAACCACTGGCTTCATCTTTCAGAACTCTACCTGTAAAATAGTAAGTTATGTTCTATAACTACTGCTTTATCCTTGATAGCTATTTTGTTCATGTATAAAATAAATTTAAAAAAAAGAAAAGATTTTTTCAAACAACAAAAGTAAAACTATTTGAAATACGTAAGTGATCAAACAATAAAAAGAAGAAAAAAACATACATATATATATACGTATACATTCTGTGCACATACATACACACAAATGTATATGAACAGAATGCATGGAACAAATAGTTGCAAACAATATTTCTTATTACTTTAGCATATGTTTTGCCTTACTGTTTGTGGCTGTCATTTATTTACAAAACGATTATTGGAAATAGTCTTTGGAAAGCTCACACACATATACACACACAAAACTTTAGTAAATACATTAACATTTAAAAAGCAAAAAAAAAAAAAAAAAAAGTAGAGGAATTCCAAGTTTAAAATAATAGTGATTAAAAAAAGTGTTTTCAGTGTATGATCCTCTTGTCTGAATTCACCAAGTCCTATTGAGTGCTACGCCAAGAAGTGCTAATCTAGTATGAATACTGCCTTTATTTTTATTTTTTTACATTTTTTTTTTTTAAAAACAACTAGACATTGCTCCATGTTTCACATTCAGTTCTGTCTTAACTTTGATGTTTTTGCGATTATTAAAACAAATTCTGTTTGCAGATGAAAGTATTACATGTTATTTTCTTTTTCTTTTGGTAAAATATCTTTGCATAAAAAAAAAAAGAAAAAGAAAAAGGAAAAGAAATATAATTTTTACAAAGAATGTTAGTTTTTCAGATTTTTAGTTGAAGATTTGAAACGTAATTTTTATAAAGTTGTTCAGCAGGAGGATAACGTGATGGAACAGGGTTTTCATCTGCAAAAAGAATTTTTAAAGCAGATTTGCTACATGTAACTAAATACTAAAATAGTTTTTGCTTTCCAGGTTAGCATATTTGTTTTATTTATTTCTAAAAGTTTGCAGGTGGATTTTTTTTTGTCGTTTTTTTTATAGAGTTGAAAAATTACTGCTAATTGAGAATGAAAACTTGTGTGTCCTTGATTCTTTTGCTAACAACAGATTCCATTTCAAATTAAAATTTTGTCAGTGAAAATTTTCATTGATTTTATTAAATTTTCAGTATTCAGTTGTTTCAGAGTAATGGCAGTGAAATATTTGTCAAGTCTAGTTTGTATTTACAGAGAAATATTTTTGTTATGTCTACACATTTTATTGTTGGATGTGTACATGTTGACAACTAAAATATGGCTCAAAAACGAACAACTCAGTTTAGCATTGTGAGGTTTGACTTTTTTAATAGACTTTGCTATATTTCCAATGTGAACGGTTTGTCATGGCAACTTTTCTATGCTTGAAGTTTAGAAATTATTAATGTTATGTTACATAAAAAGATTTTTTTTTTTTTTTTTTTTTTTAATTTGCGTTTAAAAAAACTTAACAGCATGGATACTTCTTGAACAGTAGAAATAAAGTGAGAAATTCGTTTTAAATCTTAAAGAAAAAGAAGGAAAAATATCTTGTTTGGATTTCCCAACCTTTATTTTCATAGTTCTCTTTAAACATCTCCATAGGTTGTTAAAATTTAACATGGAATATATTTGTACAAACACTTACAAGTATATCTGTGTTGCCAGTACTGTTAATTTGTTTTTACAGGAGTTTTATGTGAATTTTCTTTTCTTTATATTGTTTGACATTATTTGTTCAGCAGTTACTCAACTCCAAAAAAATTGGGGCCTTGATTATTATTACTATTTTTTTTTTTTAAAGTCATTTTTGAAAATAGCTATTGTTTATGCAAATCATTTTTATAATCAGTCTAGAATTTAAACACTTTGATATTGGACTGCCTTTGATTATAATTTAAGTGATATTGCCACCACTTCCACAATTTTAAGAATAATGTAAGACAGAATGATTAATAAATGTAATTATTATTTTTGTTTGTGTCTGTGCAGAGTACAGTTAATATCTTAGTATTCAGTAAGTAAATTCATGTTGCTGAAAATTACATAAAAAGAAAATTACCTCTAACAAAAAGTCCAGATATGCTATGATTTTTTTTTTACATCTATTAAATAGCTCTTAGTAAAAATATTTTCATTTAAACTTGTCATTTCTGTTTAAACTTTGGCTGTGCTGGTCACATGGAAGCTTGTGGGAGAGCAGCTCAAGTATTGATAGAAAAGCCAAAATGGATGATTTGAAAGATTTTTTACCCTCATCCTGCCTGCTTCATTACCTCCCTTGCTTAGCAGTGTGTACGTCTGTGTGCATGTGTCTGAGAATGTCGTGTCAGTTTGGTGCTAATGTTCTCATTTCATTGTCATGTAACATCTTTATTGTTTACATCACACCGAGGTCTTCATTTGAACAAGTGTGTTTTCAGCTCTATATAAACGAAATTAAAAATAACAAACGCTAAAAATGTTATTCTTAAGTCAGGATAAGTAAATTTAAAATAATTCATGAATCTGAACCAGAAAGTGATGATAATTTTTTTTACCAAATGCAAAGATTTAAACTAATAAATGTTAACTCTCTTGAGACTGTGTTTGGATATTTTATGTCAATATGACAAAGTGTTGATGGATTCAAGTATTATTATTAACGTTATTATTTTGACAATCAGTTCAGCTGTACAAATTATCCTAAAAAGGATAAAAAAAAAAGGATTTTATTTGAGCTAGTTATCAGTTAACTAGCATGTGCCATTAACAAACTATGCAAATATTTGAATGGCCTTTGCAATAAACTGTTTCTTACTGTTCTTACAACTATGACATTTTTAGTTCACTTTATCCATTAAGAACAGTTTTCTTTGAAATGGTAAAACTGATAGTAAAAGTGTGTTGGATTTCTAGCCTCCTCCCAAAATTTTTTCACATTCTAAAAATACTTGAAATCCTAACAGGTAATGTTTGTCATGTTGGATCTAAAAGGTTGATGGTTTTTTTGTTGTTATTTTGGAGTGAGGGAATTTTTTTTTTTTTTTTTAATTTCTTGCTATACAGATACTACTTTGACCACACAAATTAATATCATCAGGAATAAATTGGAATTTAATGTTGTTACATGATAAATTTATGTAGTATTCTCAAGTATTTGTATTGAGACAGTTGTTATGGTACTATTTCTGGTGGTTATGAAATAGTAAAACATTTCACTAGTCAGTTACTCACTTTCAGTGCCTGCTAGCAACAATTCTACATTACACGTTAGATATATTGGGAAGAAAGAAAGTTATGGTTTGCTCCATAACATTCTCGATTCTATTTGGAACAGGCATGTATCACAAAATCTCTTTTCTGATTAGCTTATACATCTAAAATACTTCAAACAATTGTTATGAATTTTTAATTTACTGTTATTTTGAGATTTTATTTTCTGTAGCTCCAAGGTAAGGATGTTGTTTGTACATTTATTATATCCACTGTTCAAAGTTTGCTAAAAGCAGTTTTGTCCATGATTAATTGTTCAATAATTTGTTTTTGGTTTGTTGACCTAAATGATGAATGCTGCTGATGTGAATTATTTTCAGAAAGAAGGGAAAAATTTTTTTTGGTTTAAATTGTTTCTTTTTGTCCTAGCATTGTTTTTGGTTTTTTTTTTTGGTTTTTTTATTATTTTAGTATGTACTGCAGACTGAAGTCCTTTTGCATAAGCTACAAGTGAAATAATTTCATTTTGCTGTGTGCAGCAGATACATTCACACTGGTGTATGCAAGACACTTCATTGAATGCAAGAAGTGAAGTCACTTTGGTGTGTACAGTAGATGGAATCATTTGTGTGTGTGTGTGTGTGTGTGTGTGCGTGTGTGCATGTGTGCATGTTTGCACTGTTTTGCAAAGAGGTGGTGAATGCAGGCAGGTTGTGTGTGAACATGCGAGTTGCCAATTCTCCTTGTAAGCTTCATTCACTTGCAGTGACGATGTAGTCTTCAAAATGTCCATGTCATTGATGTTTCATCATGCTGTTGGTTTTTAGTGTGAAGCTCTCTCTGTACTCTGATGGCCTATTTTTGTACAGTGTGAGTTACGATCTATCCTCACCTGGTTGCCCCGTTTAACCCACCAGGCCGTTGGTTTTAACAGCATCTTGGTGGGTTTGTATATATATATATAATTAACCGGGGCAACCAGGTGTATGGATACAGCATAAAAAAAAAAAAAAAAAAAAAAAAAGAAAAAAAAAGAAAAAAAAATATATAAAAAATAAACTCATTTGTCTGAACAATGAATATTTGTCTTTGTTGTAATTTGCAAATGTGTTTTTATACATAATGTTTTTATCGTATATGTGCATACATTTACTTGCATGTATTTTTAGAAATATAACAGATATACAAGTGACTAAATTATAGGTTAAATAATGGATCTGGAAGAGAATGTTTACTGGAATGCAGTGATAAAAATATAGCTTCCCCACAAAAAAAAAAATCAAAAATCAAAATATCAGCTGCATTGATTTAATTTATAGTCTGATATTTATTTCAGTTTATGCTAGCACTTAAAAATTTAAGGAACCATTCACAAATATGTTTTGTTACTTCCTATTTGGTATGTTGTAAATTACTGCATTTCATCTCAAACCTTTTCAAATATTATCTTCAGTTCTTATAGTGAGGAACATATCTGTAAACAATAGCACCTGTGGCAAGCTCTGAAAATGCACTCCTATCCAAAATTCTGACATCCATCTTTCAGATCACTATACCATTAAATCAGCTCAAAAATGCCAGTCAGGTTTAACAGAAATTGCTTAGTGGCACCCAGGGCATGTAGCTTACTTGCTGTTTAGTTACACAACTGCTGACATCATAGTTTTCTGCCCACATTTACTCCTCATTGATAAACAGATTTATGTGGACAGAAAAGTTAAGAAAAGTTAAAAAAAAAAAAAAAAAAAAAAGAAAAGAAAAGAGTTAAAAAGGTTCCTGACTGGTGTCGATGTCAATGTAGATTATTTTCTCTACTTGGCAGTGTTAAAAAGTCTGGGATTGTCATACATTTATTGAAGATAACATTCAGTCTAAAACAACAACATTCTGAGAATTGTGCTACACACCAGGCTTGAAATGCTGCAGAACTAAACTTGTATAATTAGTGATATGCCTTTCAGAGTAAGACATTTTAAAACAGGACACTGTTTTATTACCATATGCAGAAAAAAATAAAAAAAATCAACAAATTAGGAATATTTTCAATAAGTTGACATAATTTATGTTAATGATCCTGCTTGTGACCATAACATGATGATTAAATAAATTAGAAATAGTTATCATGTGTCTTCTGAATGTTACCTTGTAAATACAGAAACAAACATTAGAGCCAAACAAGTTTCAAGTAGCCAAATTCAAAATATAAATCTACTATCAAAAGTTGCACAGATATATAGTTCAACAACAACAACAACAACAAAAATTAGCTTTCATTATTGTTTGGAATAATATATATATATCAAAAAAAAAAAAAAAAAATTAAAATTGAACCGGAAGAAATTAATACGCTGAACAGTTTGAATACACAGTGAGTCATAGACATTTATCTCATGGTAAATTAAAATCACTTATAAGAAAGATGTCGGACTTTTCAAATGATAATGAAACTATGCTGGAAACACTTGACAAAGCATATACATATTACATTTACGAATTAAACAGAACTGTGATATGTATGACACATCAAAGGAATAGTGATGCTGAAGATGGTCAAAATAAGTTATACTATACTTTCAGTAAGAAAATGTCAGTAATAACAACAATAACAATAAACAGATAAATAATAATAAAAAATACGACCACCCTTGACAAACAGTTGTATAATTCTTAACAGATCGCTATAATAATCCAGTATAAATAATTACTATGCTGTTAGTTATAATTTCTTCCATTAACATAAAAGCGAAAGAAACAAGCCTGAGTTGTGTAATCAGGGACTTGCTCGACTTTTTCTGACTATAATAATGATATTTACCTTTACAGCCAGAAAGTTAGGTTTACAAGAGGACTTTCGACGTACCTATCGGCAAACACTCGTTATAGTGGCAGTTGTATTGCCACTACAATGAGTATTATAAATTTGTCATCGTGAATGAAAATATTATCCTGAATTAACAGTTATTCAAGATCAATTCAAATGATACAAAAGCTAAACTAATTTATCATACCAAGTAATCATATATTTAAAGTAATAAATAATTGAACAAAATTTTCCTCATTTACATCACGTTCTAGTTTTCGAATTACCTCCCTTGTGAACCAGGAAGTTGGAATTGGTGGAAGATCTCGAATGTCATCGGTTGAAACAAAAACACATCGAAATAAATAAAAATGGCACAAAGATCATCTCTGGTTCAAGGATTTGGTGGATATCTGGAGAAAAATTCAGGACTGGTAAAATGATAAACGTATACCATTATTTCATAACCAAAATGTTCAGTATACTCTTAAAAATTAGTATGTTATTAGTTATTAAAGTTTAGTAAAGTTTTGTATGCTGTATAAAAGATATATGAACTAACAATTAAAAAATCATGATAACAGAAAACTTCAGCTAGCTATATATATATATTTATTTATTTATTTATATATATATACTTTATTACAGATGAAATCAAAGATAAAGTACTGGTGCATGCTTGAAGGAACTACCATGCTGCTATCCAGAGAAAACAAAGTATGTTATTTTATTTAATATTATTAGCCAGTTTACAAAAAAGAAAAGAAAGGAAAACAGCATATATTCTGATATCCAGTTGATAACCATTAATATAGTAATATATCTTGATCAAACAATAATTTATCAGTGGATGCTTACAACCATTACTGTTCATATTAATAATTTTTAACATAAATAATTTGTAATTTGCTGATTTTTATAGGTTAAAATGTATTATTATTATTATTTTTTTTTTTTTTTTTTTTTTTTATACATATATATTATTATATATATATTTCTTTTTTTAGAGATCCTCAGGTTTTGAATCTGTAAATTTAACGGATGCACAGACAGTGAGAAAAGTAAACAGTAACAAGTCAGGCACTCAGTTTGAAATTGTCATGAAGAAAAATAAAAAATCACACATTTTTGTAAGATATTTTTTTTACTTTGATCCTTCTCATATTATTAATTTTTTCTTAGTAATATTAAAGAAATACTGTATAAAAAAAAAAAAAAAAAAAAAATTAAAAAAAAATTAAGAGACTTTAAAATTTAATTAAATGTATCACATAATAAATGTGTGACGTTTGAATATTATATTTTGGAAATACTGCTGCCGATATTTTATTTCTTTATTAATATTAACTTTAATTAAATATTTAAGATAAATCTGAAAAACAGAACATCAAAAAAAAAAAAAAAAAAAAATTACTTTAATATTTCGTTAAATTAATACGTTCTCAGTCTGTGAAGTTTGAAAATTTTGGTTTGGTAATGCTACTGCAGAATTTTATTTTATTTATTTAAATTTAACTTTTATATAATGATTACAGACGGCTTTGAGCCCTGAAGAATGCAGTACCTGGATTCAGAAACTTCAGTGTCTGATGATTGCAAAATCACCTGCTGATGTCGGCAGGTAAATTACTTGTACAGTGTTCTGTTAATCTAGATTAAGTTACCTGTAAATTTATTTATTCTTTGTCTTCTTCTTATTATTATTATTATTATTATTATTATTATTATTTTTATTATTATTATTATTATTATTATTATTATTATTATTATTATTATTATTTTGATTATAGATGGTAGTTTTTTGGTAATTGCCAGGTTTCTAGCAGTTTGCAAAGCCAAGAAAAAAAAAAAAAAAAAAAAAAAAAAAAAAAAAAATTAAATAAAAATTAAATTTTAACTTGGCTCTTCCTTTTATGTTGAAGTCAAAATATTTTCAGGTTATTTTGTGAATAGGTACTTTAATATATATATATAATTTCCTGATTGTATTCTTTCAGTATTACTTTAATTGATTATATGTGTAAAATTACTACACAGATAGCTGCAGTTATGAAATACATTTTTTATCTGTGAAGAAACATAATAATGTAAAATGTTTCAACTTTACAGTTCTTATTTTAATATGATTAAGTATTAATAATGCAAAATAACTTAGGATGTACATTTAATTAAAAAGAAAGAAAAGAAAATTGGTAATGAAGGTAGTTTGTTACTTAGTGACAAATTGTTAGTGTTTCTATCAAGAAGTTAAAATTGACCAATTTTGATCTTAACAATGAAATGTAACAAAAGCCTTTCCATACCATATTTTATTTTTTTATTTTTTTTATTTTTCAATAATTATTTGTATATTATTGAGTACAATTAATTTTGTGGAATCAGTACTATAATATTAGAATGTAATATTAATTCAAAATTTTCCTTATTCATTTTAATTTCAGTTATCTCCTGGTAAGATCTTGATGTTGGTTTTTACACTTTTGTTTTCAGATGCATTATCACTCATGTTATTTTTTGTTTTCTTGTGTTTATTTTATGTTTACAATAAATCTTTCTAATCTGTTTATTGTTCTAGACATTTTGACTGTCTTGAAGTACCTGTTAATGATATTTAAATAATCAACCTTTCATTTTCGTTTTTTAACATTTTTATTTATTTATTTATTTTTATATTTTTTACAAAATATATTTCTGCACCTGAAAGCTTTTCCTTGTTTTTTTTACATTTGATTTTTAAAATTTTAAATTTATAGAATATTAGCACATAAAAATGATTGGTTTCTAACAAAGAAAACTAAAATTGCAATATTGACGATGGAAACAGAAAGATACTGTGCTTGTTGGATATGGCAAGGTGGGGAAAGAAAAATAAATATATAATTTTTATATATATATATATATATATATATATTATTCTAATTTTATATTTGCACTGCAAAAACCTGCTCACATCCCTGAGTGCTGGTTTTGAATTTTACCATGCTCTGCAGAAACATCCAGTTATTTAATATAACAAAGAGACAGAAATATTTATTCAAATATTATGAAACTCATATTAATTTGATTCTTACTATTATAATCCGCTTCAAAATTATATTGAAAATTCATTATTTCTAGAAAAATCATATTAATGGAAGTGTATCTATCAGCAAAAATAAATTTATTTTAATAGCTTATTATTATTTGATTTGATTTGAAATGGATTTGATTCAGATATAATTCTATTACCTAACTCACAGAAGATACACATAAAAATTATTTTCACAAAAATAACATTTATTCAGATGTTATTACTGTTAATAACAATGAAATCATACTAATTCAGTGTGTTGTTATCAAGAATAGAAAAGCTACTGAAATGGGAACTTCAAAACATTTAATAATAATAAAATAAAATAAAAAATAAAATAAATAAAAATATCAATAATAAAAAAACAATATAAATATGTATTTTATATGTCTGTGTATGTTATATAATGTTATCAGTGGCTTGAGCAAAATACTATAAATTAAAACAATATTATCTCCCTGCACAAACTTATTAATACAAATACAGTAACAATCAGCATATATTCACTTGTATATTATTACTAAGAGCAGATTAATCCACATACACTATAACCAGAATCAAACTACTGTTGATTAATATTATTATTATTATTATTATTATTACCAATTAAAATACCAAAAATAAATATTGTGGTTGTCAATTGAAAATTAACTCCATGAAATATAATTACAAATTTTTGCATTTTAATTATCAGCACAAAAATCTGATTAATTCTAAAAATAGTGCAACTGAGTGCAATTAATATTTTAGCCAACCGTTTAAAAGTCACTTTAACAGTAAATGAAATGCAAAATGTTGTTCTTGGACAAACTTTTAATTGTTATTTATATCCCGATCCTGTCAAGTGAAAAAAAGTGTGACCTACTGTGGAACACTATCTAATTGTTTTTTAATTTTTGACTGTTACCATCATTATAACTGACATTTAATATTATGACAAAAGATATAATAAAATGTTTTGAATCCCACTGTTGTAGTTTACATACCACTAGCTTGTGTATGAAGGATTGTTTTATCAGCACCTTGTCAATCAACATTTTTTTTCAACATTTATTTTGAAATTGTTTGAAGAATGTTTTTTTTATTTTTATTTTTTTATTTCTCATTTATTATAATTTTGTTTTAATCTTAATTTAATTTTATTTAATTTAACATTTATTCTCTTTTTATTTATTTCATTTTATTTATTATTATTTTGTTGTTGTTTTGTTTTGTTTAAGGTCGAGCCAGTTTTTTGTGGATGATAGCGGAGGGTACACATCAATAGATACACTGGATTCTTCAGATCCAGTCAAAATGTCTCAGAATGAAACTTTCACAGGGACCAAGTCAACAGCAGCAGCAACAACAACAACAACAACAACAACAACAAGAGCATCAGAAACGATGGAGGGGGAATATGCTGAGATTGGTGAAGCTTACTTGTCTCAAGAACGCAGCAGTACAAAAACAAAAACAAAAACAAACAACAATGAAAACGAAACGAAAAATGCTTCATTTTCAAAGCCGTCAAACAGTGGCTTGGTTTCAGAATATGCACCAGCTGACTTGTTAACAGAAGAAAACTATAGTGACGTGGTGTCAGCAGAAGAGCCCAAACCTCACAGCCCTGCAGTGACAGATTTGTATGCCTCGGTGAACAAAGAACAGAAAAGAAAGGACAGTGCCGAAGACTCGACTGACGAAGTCCTCAGCCTCTTCGACAAGTTAGAGTTCACGAAACCAGCACCACTGATTCCTCTGCAGGACGAGGACTACAAACCTCTCCGCGATCTGAAACAGTTCCTTGCCAACAATGAAGACTTGTGTAGACGGTCTTACAACATTGTGCCCCAGGGAGCTGACCCAGTGCTTCAGCTGAAAGAGATGTTAAAAGAAATAGGATAAGAAGTGGAGCTGTTTGTCAACAGGCTGCAGTAATATCCAACTTACAACCTGTTTTTTGATTCATTTTTCTTTTGTTATTTGGTTACAGATCTACATCTGTGTGTGTGCATATGCATGTTTGTGGTTGTGTGTGTGTTTCTGTGTATGTGTGTGTGGGTGGGTGGGTGGGTGGGTAAGTGCAGGTCTATTATAACTTCTGGCAATAAATATTTTTTCACACACAATTTTGAAGGCAAGCTGACGCACACGCATATATATATATATAACTCATATCATACATATTACATAGTTTATATATTTGCATGGATACCTGACTCACATTAAGAACAATCATTAGCGTTATGAACAGAGAAGACCTTACAGCCTGTGATTTAAAATATTAGTGTTTTATGAGGAATGATTTTCTTTCAGTTATTTCATGCTTTCTGTTATGCTGATGATTCACTGCAGCAAATGTGACATTAGTATCATATTATTCTTGTTAGTAAAGAAATGTTTCCAGCCTGTAACATGTAATAGAAAAAATACCAGAGAACATGTCATAGACAGAAAATCATTCTTCTTCGTGTTTGTGTAAAACGTTCAGGTTTACACTTTGTGTAAACATTTGTTGATAATGTTTTATGTAAAATGTGTTCCAGTTTCAAAAATGTTAGAGATGTTACTTTATATAAAAAAGTTTCCGATTCAAACTGTGTTAAGGATGTTATGTACTGTCTTTTATGTAAAATGTGTTCAGTCATAGTTTATGTAAAAAACTATTCTAATTCAAGCTACATTACACAGAATGTGTTCTCAGTCATAGTTCATGTAAAATAAATTCTGACTCATACATTTGTTTTTATTTATAGATAAAATAGAAATTTGTTTAATCATTCAGTGTGGACTATTGATTGCAATCAGCCAATCAATCAAAAGTGTAGTGCAGACAGATTGCACATGATTCAGAAATTCAGTGCAGGCCATCAAAGTAAGGTAGACACCACAAATATATTCTTTTGTATTGTGCAACAATTGTTCATGCAGTTATGCAAGGTGCACCAACTTATATACTATATATATAAAGTATACTCAGTATATATACCAAAATAAATATTTTTAGAATTTTTTAATACAGGTAAATTATTTTGACCTGGTTATTTTAAAAGTAGCTCGCAATGTGAAAAAGGGTTGGACCCCTCTGCTATATAGTTTGTTACTTTTTATTTTTAAATTGCATTGTTATCAAAATTGTGTTTTATAAAGCTTACTTAGATTCTTATCTTATTGGAGAGGTGACTAAGGCTCTGTATATTTTTATGTGTGTGTGTGTGTGTGTGTGTGTGTTAGGATAATAGAAAATATTTATTCATAAACTATATAGTACATTTACATAATTATTTGGTACTGGAATAAAAACCTACAAATTTTTTTTTTTTTAAAGCAGTATATTTTATTCAAACTATAAATATATACTTTGACTGGCATGACAGAAATGCCCCCCCCCACACACACATACACATACCCCCACACACACACTGTTATAAATGTTACCTTCAAAGTATTACCATAAATATGGGGTCCAGATAATTGACATATCCTACTAATAAGATACTAACAGATAAGGAAACTATTTGTTAAAATGCTAATTTTGTTCAGGTATTAGCCATTTAACCTCAGATTTATTTATTTATTTATTTATTTGGAGTTTTTTATTTTTCTCATAAATATAAGTGTTCTAAAAGTGTTTAATTTCATTTTGTGTGTTTGTGTGTGTGTGTGTTTGTGTGTTTCTATGTGTATTAATGTGTAAATGTACACATATTCAGTATATCTCATGAATCTAAATGTCTGCAGTTATTATTTATTAGTGTTTTGTTCATCATTTATGAACAAGTAAATTTTGTAATATATTGATACCACAAGTAAATGGCCATGAGTGAATGCTTGTATACAGACTACATTCACTTAGACTCCATGAAAAATGTTGTTTATCTTCTTTTTAATTGGAAGAATTGGATAAGGCCAGATGGGTAATCTTTTTATTTTAGTATTGTTTTTAAAAACTGTTTGTCTATTTGTGAATAGAATCATGTACTGAATGGTAACTGATCATTATCACTGGTATCTCTTACTGTCATGAACAGTCACAGGTATAAGGAGGTGCAGTTTTATTAGTTTTGAAAGCAACATGTTGGTAATAAAAATACAAAAAATATGATAAAGTATGATAAACAACATATTTCTTTTAGCAGTCCTTAGTAAACTGTCAAAAAGAAAGTGTGTGTGTGTGTGTGTGTGTGTGTGTGTGTGTGTGTGCGTGTGTGTGTGTTTGTGTGTGTCTTTTTAAAGATATATTTGACTGGAGGCTGTATGTAGTAAGTTAAAACTGAACAGAGACAATTCCAGCTACTGAAATGATATATTCTTTACTTTTGTACAATTTAATACTATTTGTAATATTTGGTTTTATATATGCCTCTTATAGACCATGATGATATTTTTGTGACCTTTGAATTATGAGCTTGTTGCAGAAAATGGGTATCAATAAAATATTGCTTTGTTTCTTTGAGTTTGTTTTTCTTATTCAAAAGAAAAAAAGGATATTAATCTTTTTTTTCTTTTCTTAATAAAAATATTGTTTTAATGCATTTAAGAAATCTATTGGTTATTATTCATTCTCTGAAAGTCTAAAAATAAAAAAGAATAAAATATATCAAAACCCATAGTCCACTGGCTAAGACATAGGGACTCAGTGGTCCAATCTATACAGTGTAAACCAGGACTTCACAAACCTGTTAGTCAAATTTTCACATTTGGCATAAAACATTGGAACCACTTTGTTGATACCCCAACCTCCCCTATCAAGCTGGGAAGACTTATTTTTTACATATTAATAAGATCTTTTTTGTTTAATTTTCATTATCTTTTTTTTTTTCCATGTTATTCTTGTTAAAAAATTTAAATCTTGGCATATTTGTAAATTATAATAATGCCAATCTTCAGTTTTCTAATATGCACATGTTAGTTATAAATACATTGTTTGTATAGCTTACACATACATATTCTTAATTTTTACACTACATGTGCACTTATCTTACAATGTCTGGATGTTTTCTTTTGTCTTTATTATTGTTATTTCAGCTTATTGCATACAAGTTCTATCTGTGTTTCTATTTTTTTCGTTTGAAAAATGAAAAAAAAAAAAATTAACATATAAAACCAAAGCATTAACTTACTTTGATCCACTACTTAAAAAAACAACCAAAAAACAATCAAAAAATTAATAATCATAAATCAAAAATGTATAAATATAAAACATTTTAATTTATTATTATTATTATTATTTTCCTAAAGTAGAAATGAAATACAATAGTAAGAAAGTTATCAACAAGTTAGAGTCAAACCATTAATTTACTTTGATTGGTTATTTACAAAAAATTAAACTTAATCATAACACATGAATATACAGATATTCACAACATTTTTTGTTTTTCTGTTTGTTTGTTTATTTTAAAAAAGAGCAAAAATAAAATAAAATAATAAAACATATATGTATACATTAGGGACAAAACATTAATTTACTTTGATTAAAAAATTAATTTAATCATAAAACAGATATATATATATTTTTTAATAACTATAAAAGTTTAATTTACTTTGATAAGTTATTTTACAAAAAATTAAATTTCCCTTAGACTTAATGTATTAATCTGTAGTGTCATTACTAATGTTTTTAAAAAAAGAAAATATGTATTTATTTATTTTTAGTATGAGCAGTAAAGGGGAGTAACTCCTGTTTTAAGGAATGTCGAAAATATATTTCTAAAGAGAATATTAAATTAACGGTCGAAGGGAAATAATTCATGACGCATAAAGAAAACAAGAGTTATTTCCCGTAGACTGTTAAATATTAATCTGTAGTGTCATTTCCAATGGTATAATTATTATTTTTTTTTTATAATGGATGTATCTATTTATTTTCAGTGTGAGCAGTAAATTTACGATCTAAGGGGAGTAACTCCTGTTTTAAGGAAAGTCGAAAATGTAATTGTTTAGAGAATATTAAATTAACGGTCAAGGGGAAATAATTCTTGATGCCTAATCAAAACAAGAGTTACTTCCCCTAGACTGTTAATTTGCCATTTCCATTTTTTTTTTTTTTTTTTTTTTTAAATTATAGATTGATTTATTTTCAGTATGAGCAGGAAATTAATGATTTGAGGGGAGTGACTCCTGTTTTAAGGACAGTCGAAAATATATTTCTAAAGACTAAAGAGAATATAAAATTAACGGTCTAAGGGAAATAATTCTTGAAGGATAAAAACGAATTATTTTCCGTAGAGTGTTAATGTATTAATGTGTAGTGTCATTTGCAAGGCTTTTTTTTGAAAAAAAGAAATTTGATATATTTATTTTCAGTATCAGCAGTAAATTTACGATCTAAGGGGAGTAACTCCTGTTTTAAGGAAAGTTGAAAATATATTTGTAAAGAGAATGTTAAATTAACGGTCAAGGGGAAATAATTCCTGATGCCTAAACAAAACAAGAGTTATTTCCCTTAGACTGTTAGTATATTAATCTATAGTGTCATTTCAATTTTTATTTATTATTATTATTTGTTTTTATATATATATTTTTTTAAATTATGGATTTATTTATTTCCAGTATTAGCAGTAAATTTACGGTCTAAGGGAGTAACTCCTGTTTTAAGTAAGGTCAAAAATTAATTTCTAAAGACAATATTAAATTAACGGTCAATGGGAAATAATTCTTGATGGCTAAACAAAACAAGAGTTATTTCCCTTAGACTGTTAGTATGTTAATCTATAGTGTCATTTCCATTTTTATTTATTATTATTATTTGTTTTTATATATATATATTTTTTTAAATTATGGATTTATTTATTTCCGGTATTAGCAGTAAATTTGCGGTCTAAGGGAGTAACTCCTGTTTTAAGTAAGGTCAAAAATTAATTTCTAAAGACAATATTAAATTAACGGTCAATGGGAAATAATTCTTGATGGCTAAACAAAACAAGAGTTATTTCCCTTAGACTGTTAGTATGTTAATCTATAGTGTCATTTCCATTTTTATTTATTATTATTATTTGTTTTTATATATATATATTTTTTTAAATTATGGATTTATTTATTTCCAGTATTAGCAGTAAATTTACGGTCTAAGGGAGTAACTCCTGTTTTAAGTAAGGTCAAAAATTAATTTCTAAAGACAATATTAAATTAACGGTCAATGGGAAATAATTCTTGATGGCTAAAAAAAACAAGAGTTATTTCCCTTGGACTGTAAATGTACTAATCTATAGTGTCATTTCCATTTTTTTTTAATTATTATTATTTTTTTTATACAAAATTATGCACTTATTTATTTTCAGTATTTTAGTATATAATAGCTTATAAAAACTACATTATTGGTCTGATAAATAAATTATAAAACATAACAAATTTGATTTTAGACATGCAATCGCTGAAGTAATTATCAATGACGAGTTAGACTTATATACATAATAGCTTTTACACCTTCATTTCAAGTGACTGAAAGAGAATGAGATGAGAATACAATCTGTTTTAAAAATCAGCCAAAATGATTTTCAATCATTACATTGCTGTCTTGGTTATAAACAAATACTAATAATCATAATTAACAAACAAATAAATAAATAAATAAATAAATAACAAAAAACATATGAAAATTTATTGAGATATAAATAAGTATACACTTGAATTATATATGCAAAAGAGAAAATTCTAATTAAAGAAAAAAAAAATGAATGAAATAAAAATATAAAAAAGTAAAAATAAAATAAAGATAACGAACTTTTACTCCAATACAAATTACTTTTAACTTAATATAAATCAAAAATATAATGCAATGTACCCTAGCTAGATAAATAAATATTAAACATGTGCTAACAAACATGCTATTTTAACAACATAAATTTATAATCTAACTTTTTGAACTATGATATTTTCTCAGTTCATAAATTTTACTGAGTTTAATGTACCAAAGGTGAACAGTCCCCCAGTAGCTCATTTTCAAATATGAGTTTCCTGTATTAGCCACACTGAGGTGGGGGTATCATCACTCACCAGGTGACTCCTTGTTGCTGCATTTAAGGTACATTAAATAGTAATAATTTTTAAATGGTGAGGAATGAATGATCCTAACAAATAATTATAAAATAAACCTAAGTATTTTCATTACACCATGCAAGACAAAATGGATACCAATATTTCTTTTAAATTAAGACTAAACAAAATTTTAGTTTTATATTTATTTAGTTTCTAATTATTAAACAATAAGGAATATCATTTTATTTTATTTTATTATTATTAATAATGTATTACTAGTGCTTCTGCTATCATTACTATTGCTACAAATACTACTACTATTATTATTACATATTGATTTAGTTCTAGTTTTACATCTTCTTCTTCTTCTTCTTCTTAGTACTACTACTATTACTACTATAACATATTTATTTACTTATTTACTTTTTATTTATATATTTATTTATTTATGTATTTATTTATTTATAATGCTATATATTCTATTTCTAGTGTTTCTTTTTTTTCTTCTTCTTATTATTATTACTACAACAATTACTACTTTTGTTATTATTTTTATATTTATTTATTTATACAACATTTTCTTCTTCTAATTCTTCTTCTTCTTCTTATTGTTTATTATTTCTTTCTTTATTTGTTTATTTATTTCAAACCGTATGTCTTCTTCTTATTATTATTTATTTATTATGCTACATGTTGTTCCTGTTGTTCTTTTTCTTCTTTTAAATTAATTATTTTATTTATTTATTACATTTATTGATAACGTTGCATGTTCTTCTTCCTCTTTTTCTTCATCTTCTGATTATTATCATTGTTATTATTTATTTATTTATAATGTTCTTCTGTTTCTAGTTTTTGTTCTTCCTCTTTTACTACTATTTCCACTACCACTACTTCCACTACTACTACCACTACCACTACAACTACAACTCTTCTTCATCTTCTGATTATTATTATCATTATTATATATTTACAATACTAGATGTTCTTCTATTTCAAGTTCTTCTTTTTCTTACTACTACTACTACAAATTTATTTATTTATTTTATAATGTTAGGTATTCTTCTTATTATTGTTACTGCAACTGCTACTGCTATTACTACTAATTCTACTACTACTACTCCCTACTACTACTATTATTTATTTATTTATTTACTTACTTATAATGTTATATGTTCTTCTAATTCTTCTTATTATTTATTTATTTATTTATCGATAATGCTACATATTCTTCTGACTTGAGTTTTTTTTATTTATTTATTTATTTATTTATTTATTTATTTATTTATTATGCTACATTTTTTTCATTATTAATGTACTAAGTTTCAATATTAAATTAAATATGTAAGTATTGGAATCATTTTAAAGTATCAAAATCTAATTATTTATCTGCAAAATTTGAAAAATTTAAAAAGTATATGTGATGAACATAATTTTAAAAAATGTTTGAATTTGTGGTGAAGAGTAACAATTAATAGTAATAATAAGAAAAATAATTTTTGGGATGACTAAAAATAAATAAATAAATAAATAAACAAATAAATAAATAAATCAATAAATTAATAAATAAATAATATAAATAAATAAATAAATAAACAAACAAAAAAATAAAAAAAAATAAAAAAATAAATAAAATAAAAAAATAATAAAGTAAGATATATGCTTGAATGATATTAAGAGACAGTAATGCTATTATTTATTGTTCCAAAGTTATAAATATTTGAAATTCAATTCAGAATTTATGGACACCCATATATATTAAGAATCTGAAAAGGTTCAAAATTTTATGAATCAAAGAAATAAATAGTCTGTAATAAAATTTAATTAGTTTTTTAAATCGTAAAAATTAAATATGCACCACAATCATCTCCATCATTTGACTACTATATTTATAATTAAAATACAGTTGAAAGCATTAATAAAAAGTAAAGTTACACACTACATTTTAATCTTGTTGTTTAATATCAGTCATCATATATGTACACTACTGCTACTACTAGTACTACTACAACTACTTCTACTGCTACTACTATTACTATTGCTACTATTTTATTTTAATATCAGTTTTTACATCTCTTTTTCTAGTTCTTCTTCATCATCCTTCTTTTCTTATTTATTTATTTATTTATCTGCTTATTTATATATAATGATTCTTCTTCTTTTTCTTCTTATTCTTGACCGTATTATTATCATTATTAAGAATTATTTATTTATTTAAATTTAATGTTGCATGGTGTTCTTAATCTGGTTCCTATTTATTTATTTATAATGTATATATTATCCTTAAAGTTCTGCTTCTCCTTATTTATTTTATTCATATTTTATGCTACCTGTTCTTATTATTATCACTTACTATGCTAGATGTTTGTAATTGTAAATATATTAAATTTAGATACAAAATTAGAAATATATGGCACCATTTTGTTTTCTATATTTATTTCTAAAACTGGAAGATCTGATGTCACAAGAAAACAATTTTTGTTTCAAATGTTCTTACATTACTAAATATAGAAAGTAATTTTGCTCTGAACTTCTCTCGATTTCCGTAAACAAATAATATTTGTATATTACAGTAGAAAAATAGCAATAATAAATATATAAATAAATAAATACCAAGTTTGATTAATAATATTCTAAATCAGTAAATGTCAAAATTGATCATTTCCGGTTTTGAAGCTGAATGTCGTTTGTCCACATTAATCATGAAGTAAACCCGTCCTAATATTTGAAAAACAAAACAAAATTAAATTATTTTTAGCGTACTTACTACATATCGCAAAGTACTAACGCGGTGAGTTAATATTTAATTTTAATTTTGTCACACAGAAATTGCAGCTACTTACATAGTTTGATGCGGAGTCACTAAGGATGTGTATTGTTGACGTCACTAGCATCGCTAGGTTGTCGGAAGTTGTCGAAGTAAAGCGAGTTGACAGAAACTTTCGGGAGTTTATCCCTTTCTATCTTTTAATACCAGTAAACTTTTATTATTATTATTATTATTATTATTATTTTTTTTTTTTTTTTTTTTTAAATATTTCGTTACGTAGTTAAAATTAATATTAAATATGACTTGTTTTGGTCAATGTAACATTTAAATTTTTTTTTTTATTAGTAACTAGACTGTTAACATGAGCAACTTTTGTTTCAACGGAAAACTGATAATTTATTACTGAACAAAAATAAATATAAATAAATAAATAAATAAATAATAAAGATACATTTAAAAGAAAAGAAAAAAAGAATAGAAATAGGAAAAATATATTTTATAAGTGAATATATATTAAGCACATACTTACAAACAGGATTAAATTCGAAATACGAGGCTCCACAGTATACAAGGCTCTCTGTAGCATAGACACACACACAGAGATTCATACATACACCTGCAGAAACATAGACACCTATACATATGAACAAACGTATCAGTTACACACACGACTGTTATTCATCAGTAATTCAAACGGTAAACACGAATTTAGTAAAGTGGACATTTTCATAAAGAGGGCACTCAGATACAAACACTGCAAAAAACTGCAATATGTCGTGGATATGGAAGGATTATCATGAAAATTATTAACACTGAAATAAAAATATCACTTTAATAAACTGCATATATATATATATATATATATATATATATATATATATATATAAGTTTTCAAAACGACTTTCCTGCTTTATATCAATTATTATTAGTAGTATCAAAGGTTTAATCAAAGTAGGATATATTAATATACTTTCTATATACTTTTCTGGTCAGTGTTTATGAACTAGATATAGTGTAAATGTCAGTAATTTATATGTTACAGTTTGTTTAACAATATTTAAACTGTTGTAATAATTTACATGTCAACGTTTCAGATTTTTCTTAACGTCACTGTAGTCTTGTTGAAAGTACAATAATTAAAAAACAAAACAAAACAAAAACTATATCATAATAATTTTAAGAAAACAATACAACAGAATGATTAAATGTTATATGAAATCTGGATCATATTAAAACTGTTATTTTGATTATATATCAACATTTGTATGTAGCTTTACTTTCAATTATGTGAATAGGGGTTCACCATTTCCAGTTTATATATGTTTTAGTTGTTTACTTTTTGTACACCAGTGTCTGTCATCAAAATTATAACTAAATTAATCTTTGACTATAATAATATCTAGAGACTGAATAAATATTCATATTTCACATACTATTATTAAAATGATAAAAAAAACGAACACCAAAAACCCCATCTAAAAAAAAACCCCACGTACAAAACCAACAAAAAACAAACAACAAAACAAAGAAAAAGAAAAAAGAAAAACAACCGAATATTCATAGTCAATACATTTATAGTATTATTACATTTTAATATCTCATAAACATTCTTATATTACATTTCACATTCATTATCTAGATACACAGCTGACTGAAATTCCAAAAAATTAGTTGCAGTCTATTTATGAAGTAATAATTTATTTTAACAATTATTTCCTAATTACTTTGAAAAATCAGAATAGGTAGATTTTATATTAACTATACTAGAACTTCAGGAGAAAAGGGTAAGCTGAAAAGAAAAAAAAAAAACAACCATGAACTACCTAAAATTTAACAGTTCAGAAAATCTTTTGCGTACCTATAAATATAAAATAAAATAAACAAAATGAAAAGTAAAATGAATAAAATAAAATAAAATAAAATATCATAAAATAAATAAATAACAATTAAGTCAGATAAAACTTCAGGAATATGAAGGAAATACAATAATTATGATATTTTGCATATGTTTAAAGTATCACAGTGTGGTAGATTTTTGTTAACAGTAATGAAGAACGGTAAAAATGTATAGATGCATGTGTGTGTGTGTGTGTGTGTGTGTGTGTGTATTTGTATAAATATATATATGTGTACATATATAAACATCTATTTATGTATGTATCTAGCAATAACTATAAGAATGATAATAATAAGGAAAATTAAAATTAATACAGTTGCAAAGAAATCATGTATTTTTTCTACAGAACTGTAGCTCATAAAAACTATTATTTACCCTAACACCGAACTGAATATTTTTTTCTCCCTAATTCATCTGTTGTAATCAGTAAAGTATAATTTTAAAAATTTCCTTCCTCCTTTATGTCAGTTATTACAAAAATTTCAAAGGGTTTAATCAAATCAGAATATAGTCATTTTCTATACAAGTTTCGTCTGATTAAGTTCAACATATGGCTTAAATGTCAATAGTTTATACGTTCAAGCTATTTCACTACTATTATAACAGTCAAAGTTATACAAAGTAGAATGTATACTTCAGGGACAGTTTATCTAGGAAAAAGACAGAGTCAGTAGATTATTTGTTTCTGTTTATCTACGAATATTTTAAAAATTAATTTGCATGTTAACGTTTCAGATTTTGCTTGACTTTTCAGAGGTCATATTAAAACTCTTTTACAATAAGAATTTATATAAAAAAAAAGAAAACCAAAGAAAAAAACTTACAGCAATTGCATTGCATGTTACTAAAACAATTTTGAATATATATATATATATATATATATATATATATACATAGACTTCAGAATATGTTAATCAAATTCATTACATGTATTTTGATCTTTTTCTATTACAGGGTTTGTCTGTAAGTCCAATCATTAGACCTAGTAACTAAATTAATATTTAATTTACTCATCTAATAAATATTCATATTGATATATGTATATATATTTGTATTATACTTTCAAATAACCCATATATTTACATTGTAATTAAAACTATAACAATAGCAAGTTATATCTAAGGAATATTAATATTTCCATTATTAAATAACTTTTTGCTATTATTAAGTTTATAACAACAGTAATAGTGTAATCTCATAAATGTTCACCACTAAAATTTCATATTAGTTTCATATAAGTCCACAGATGGTTCATTGTATATACACATAGTTAAGATCTGTTTATAAAATAATAATTACTTAGTTAATTACTTAGAAATCTAAATTGGAAAGTTTTATTAACAAAAGTAGGTCTTCAGATTTATTACAGATTTCTGTGAGATATACGTATCAGGTGATCTAATTCTATATTCATGCACTGTGTATAAAAAGAGGAGATTTTTTTGTGAAAAGCAAAGACGAATCCAAGAGAAGAGAAAGTTTTAAAGAAGAATCAGAGAAAATATTTGTCTTCATTCACTAGTTTCACATTCCTTTACATTTAAGTCTATATTTATATATATATTTATTTAACAAAGAAAATTATATTATGTGTTCATATGTGTGTGTGTGTGTGTGTGTGTGTGTGTATATCTCACTCTACATTCATACATAAAGTTGTCTCGGTTACCGATAGATATCGTCGTTAGCCTTCTAAGTGCACAAAATAAACACATCCATGCATACATACACACCCTATTCTCTTGTACTCACTGTAGGTATAATAGTGTTATACAACTATAGTTTTTCACATATTTGTTTACTTATATATATAAACATACTCACATACAAAAAAAACACACCTAGATACACAGATACATACATACGGTTTTCTTGCGGGCCGAGTGTTTTCGGAGTTTGGGGAAATGGGTGTCATACGCTGGCATCTCTTCATCAACGTCTGACGGGGTTTGTGAGGTCGCGACTGGACTTTGTCCTGTTACGTTAGAGCGTTCCCGAGTGTTACCTAAGGGTAGAGTCTAATCAGACGTATATAAGACTGAGAACATACATACATACATACATACATACATAATACATACATACACACACATATATATATATACTCAATGATACAGATATACACACACATACACACTCTTTCTGAGTAATAGTTTACATAATAAATTTACAAAAAAATATCTGTTTCAAATGAAAGTATTTCAGCTCTCAGTTGTAATGTTTCTTCTGTTGGTGCTTAATTCATCTCCGATATTAGCTACTGTTACGTATTCAGAATGTGTGGAAAAATGCAGGTAAGTCTACAATCGGCTTAACAGGTTCAGTAATTAGAAGTAATTTGTATCAAAAGCGAATCTTCGATCACGTTAAAAAAATGTGAAAATATTGTAACACCATTTCTCTTGCCTATTACATATATTATATATTCAGTTTATCACTTCTACACACTTTAATAGTAGTATGAAAGCTAGTAAAACAGATAATATTGAAGATTCTGTAAATATAGATGTTTTATAAGGTATATAATATAAAAGAAAAATCTCTATCACGTTCGTATTTTATTTTTTATTTTATTAGTGGTTTCTTGCCAGATCCTTCGTAAGTATCATTTTATTATTATTCTATTATTCTATTAGTCTTTAAACTGCGTGTAAAACCCAACACACTACTACTATTATACTAGTAAAACCCAACACACTACTACTATTATACTAGTAATACTAATACCACTACTACAACCTTCAGTATTATTAATATTACTACACTGCCAATACAGTATATTATACTACCACAGCATTACTACCATACTTCTATTATACTAACAAATATTGCTGCTATTGCTATTGCTCTACTACTACTACTACTACTACTACTACTACTACTACTACTGCTAACATTATTATTATCATTAGTAGTAGTAGTCCCATCACTATTAAATATAATTCTTTCAGATTAACTGTACTCTATAGTATCACTACATTACTTCCACACTACTACCATTTCTACCATAGCTACTACTTTTACACTAGTACTATAATATCCTGTATTAGTGCTATTGCTATTACTGTTATAATGCTGTTACTATTAATATT
The DNA here is from genome assembly GCA_012295275.1 of Chrysomallon squamiferum. Classification (NCBI taxonomy): domain Eukaryota; kingdom Metazoa; phylum Mollusca; class Gastropoda; order Neomphalida; family Peltospiridae; genus Chrysomallon; species Chrysomallon squamiferum. The sequence goes on from CM022679.1 coordinate 31,544,416, forward strand.
ATCACTTCTAATGGTGGTTCTTTCAGATTAACTGTAAGGCAAAGTGATATATGTATACATTATTAAAATACTTTATACTGATTGTTGATGTTCTGTATATCATCACTGGCCACATTTTTCAGGAAATGCCCAAAATGCTGTGCTGATGTTGAAGAGATTGGAAGTAAGATGAATTTTATTTTCTTAAAGAATTTTACACAGGCACAGGCACAGACAGACACGTACATACGCTGAGGCTAATGTACTCTCACATACACACACACACGTATATATGTTTTTTACAGACATAGACATGGACATACAGAAATGAACAAACACGACTGTTATTCATTGTAAATGATTTTAGTAAAGTGAACAGTTTACACGAAGTGGTCATTCAGACACATACATACGTACATATATATATATATATATATGAATCTGCAGATCCTGTACATACGTATGTGATGTTGCATATATTTTAGAGAATATAATAATAAAAATATCTCCTCGTTCAAGCTTTTGCTGGTATTCTGAAAGTTTCGATTATGTATGTATCATTTGCATGAAATTTCACCAATTAAGAATCATAAAATCACCAATTCAAAAGAACAGCAGTAACATTAACAGTAATTATAAACATGATAATAACAATAACAGTATAATAATAATAATAAGATCCCAGCTATAACAACAAAAACAATAACAATAATTATAATTTTATTTTAAAATAAGCCCAGTTATATCATTTTAATAAGAATCTCCATTTTTTTTCAAACATCTCTGCCTTCGAAACCAAATTAGACCAATAGCTGATCACATTGTTTAGCTATAGTCATAACATCCCAAATATTTAGAATAAAGTATATGGTAGGACAAATATTACTATTATCATTAAATTATTATACCACTACAGCGATTTGAAAAGATGTGTGTGTGTGTGTGTGTGATAAATGCATTATAGAGTAACTGGGCTTTCTCATAGTAAATATTTTCAATTGTTAAAGAACGTTATAATGTCGCGAATATTTATTCTTATTTAATGAAGATTTATTAGAAAGGTTACTTAATTTAGTAAAAAACAAAAGTAATAAATAAAATGTGTATATGTGTGTGTGTGCGTGCGTGTGTTTCATTTAATAACAATAACAACAACAACAACAACAATAATAAGAAGAAGAAGAAGAAGAAGAAGAAGAAGAAGAAGAAGAAGAAGATGATGAAGAAGAAGACAAAGACGAAGATACAGAAGAAAAGAAGTATAAACATTTTTTAATTCAGTACAATCGTTAACATATTTTGTTTCCTGCAAAATATGCAATATTAGTGAATCATATTATAAAAATTATTAACACTGAAAGAAATACATCACTTTAATAAACCTCATTTTAAATACTTTTCTGGTCAGTGTTTATGAAGAGAAATAGTGAGTAAATATGAGTAATTTATATCTTACAGTTTAACAATATTATAACAATTGTAATCATTTATATGTCAACGTTTCAGATTTTTCTTTACGTCACTGAAGTCTTACTGACAATATTTATGATAATTTTAGCAAAACTACATCACAATAAGCTTGCATATAAGCTGAAAAAATGGTGGACATAAGCTCAAAGATGTTTCAGCATATAAACTACCGAATGAGCTGCATTCTTCAAGTTAGTCGCATCTTCAATGGAACATTTAAAGCATTTGACAAACACATTAATCTTGCAAACTAAAAAGAACGTAAGTCTGGTGAACGAAAAGCGGAGATAATTCTGGGTTTAGTTTTGTTATGGGGAGGAAGGTATTTCACGTGTTCCTCTTCGTGGTGTCGGTCCCGGAATAGGCCGGGTTTGCTGATAGAGAGATGTGTACTGCTGCAGCACGAGGAGGTGGTTCAGGTCTCCATACATACATACATATGACATAGATAAGACATACATATATGCTTACACCTATACAAACATATATACACACAGACACACATACATATATACACATGTACATTCAAATGTATATATGTGTTTATATATATATACAGACAGATGTACATACATAGATACATATACATACATACAAACATATATACATACACTTTGTCAAGAAATGCACACTCATACACACACATCTATATACATATCTATACATGAATACATACATGCTTACCCTAATACAAACATATATATACACAGACACACATACATATACAGACATGTGCATACATATGTGTATATCTATGCACACACATGTACTACATACATATATACATATACATACATACCTATATACACTTTTATGTTCTTTTTTTCTAATAAGCTATAGGTAGTAAGATAGATAACTGTTCATGCATTTAAAATTCAATTATTTTACGTAATCTTCTTAGTAGCTGTTAAAATAGAGGCAGACAGACAGAGTGTATGACAGATGTACAGATTAAAATATGTCAGTTTTCTTTTTAAGCTGTAACAATTTTAATATGTTAGACTGATTTATACTTTTCTGTCGTAGTACAGAATAATATAATATTCAAATCTTTGATACAAAATATTTTATTACATTCGTACATGATTTTAAAAAGCTCGTGTAATCGATATCATAGATATTCTTCCAAGAAGGCTGTTGAATAACACAACTGTTTTTGATATTTTCACATGATATATATACATTTTATCATTAAAGTATCTCGACATTAAAGAAATTTAAAGGACAGAAAGACCGTGTGACAGATATAGAGATTAAAATATGTCAGATAACTTTCTAAGCTGTCATAATTTTAACATTTACTGCCAGATTTGTAATTTTTTGTCGTTGTAAAGATTAATATAATATTCAAATGTCTGATACAAAATATGTTATTACATTAGTACATGATTATTTTAAAAGGCTCGTGCATTCGATATAGTACACTTTCTTCCTGCTAGTTTGTTGAATAACACTACTGTTTTCGGTAAGATATTTTCACATTTTATATATATTTTTTAATGATCCCGACACTTCTAATAAATTTCATGAAACAGTATTCACAATCATTTAATAAGACAATGTGTTGGATTTGATAAATAATCATCCTATAGTAGATACTTCATATATTATAATAGTCATTATATTAATAAGCGTAAAAAGAAAACAAATGTATATTTTAATCACTAAAAAATATATTTATTTCTCTAAGAATCTGCATGTTTCAGTTGACCTGGTTTGCAATGTCTGTACTGAAACTGAAAATGTTTCTCGTCTTACTAATTTTGGGATCAGTGGTGGCCGTGTCAGCTGTTGAATGGGAACCTTACAAACCACTGTAAGATTTATTTTAGCTGTCTTCCTATGTGAATCCAAATGTAAATTATTTTATTTTGTAAGATTTATTTCTGTTCTTCTTACTCAATAAATATCAGACAAGGTTAGAAATTTCAAGACGAAGGATTCCAGATTCAGACTATTTAAATGTGTCTTTGTATATCCTATGCTCGCTGTTATTTACAAGTATATGTTATAGAGAAGGAACTAATTCCATTCATATTTTGTGTAAAAGGCTTTATTATATTATTATATATATTTCTTTTTTCCACATGTTTCAGTCCACCGTGAGTATAATTTATCATTACATGACATTCACACAATATTTCGGTCCTGTATAAAGAAACATACTGTATCAAGTAAACTAATAGCATACAAACTAAAATTAGGAAAAACAATCTGTGAAATAGTGTTTCCTTCTAATCCAATAATAAAAAAGAATTAGAATTATTAAGAGTTGAGAATCAGTTTATGTTTCTCTTTCTTTTTCTGTCTTTCTTTGTTTTGTTTTCTTCCACAACCGTAACAACTTAGACCCAAGTGGAAATGGAAATGGAAAAAAATTAACGTGCTAATCAGAGCAAGCTGTTGTGAAGCACGTATTAGACCCAAGTTGTTATTTTACTAAATTATACTCATATCAGTCTTCACTTTTCAAAAACAGATTGATGTTTTATAAGTGAGTATCAATTTATCTCCACACAGAAGTGTGTGTGTGAGAGAGAGTGGCAATCAGCAGCAAAAACAACAAAATAATGATGATGATAATACTAAATTGTACTAATATCAGTGTTCACTTTTACAGATACAAAAGGAGTATTGTTAGGTGAGTACAGCCAAACCACCTACACCACAACTGCAACCGCCAACACAAAAAACAACATAATCAACAACAACAACAATAAGAATAATAATAATAATAATAATTGATGATTCCGATGAATATTATATGTGTTGATGAATAGTATGTGGACAGCGATGAATGGTAATAGTAAGAAATGTGATAATTATTTCATTATTATGTCTGCTGAAAAATTGATTTTTATTTTTATTTATGTGTTCCCTTCAGAGAATGGTATGTGTCAATTATCAGTAGGGAACTTAACTGTATTTACAACAGTACCAAACAAATTCTTACATCAAAATTGAAGTAACAAATACACATCTGACCTGTTGTAATTTTATGCACTTTAATATAAATATTTTTAAATGAATTTTGAGAAGACTAACCATGAGATGGATCCAAATTTACTTTTAAGTTCCGATACTTATTATTTGATTGATAATTGTTGTTTCTCTTCAAAATATTAAACAAACAAACAGCCTGGCAAGTCTCATTCTCTTAAATTGTAAGACAATTTAATTCAGCAGAAATATTATATATTGGGTCTTAGTTTTGTAAAACCAGAAACCATTAAAAACAAGTCTCTTTGATATATTCGTAAGTTAATAGAGAGCACCCCACCTGGAAAAAGAACTGAATGGGGATTTCATGCAGTATGAACATAAGGGCATTAAAACAGACGACAGTGATAAAAAATAAATTGTTAAAAAGGACCTCATTATATATGACAATGCTGATAATGCTGAATTCATTTTCTAACAAATGGACACTCAATCAGTTTATGCTTTTTAAACATTCACACTTCTTTTGCTGTAAATGTATAATGTTTTCAATCCCTGTCTAAGTGATGTCCATTATCCTTACTATTGTACTAATTCAGCACTTTTTTCTTTACTTTTATTTTACTATTTCTATCAGGCTTACATAAAATAATAATAGTAAAATAAAACGAAAAACTTAGTTTCCATGATTATTTATCTTTATAAAACATGTACAGAGCTGGCTTGTAAGTCTCATTCTCTGAAACTGTAAGACAAATTACATCAGCAGAACTATTATACTGGGTTTTAGTTTTCGTAATACGCATAGAAACTATTAAATATAACTGTCACTGAATTGCACCGGTTCGGAATAAAATTATATTTTTTAATGTTGACAGGAGGCAGTTCCACCATTTAGAAATACAAGAATTCAGTTTCAGAAGACCGTACAAATGTCCAAGCTTATGATTTAAAAATCTCAAAAAATAAGTGAAACATTTCACATTACTGTCTAGCACTTTGTAAATTCATACCACAAAGGTGAAGATATAATCACGTTTGTGAACAAACCCACGACAAAATCATACTCACATTAAATTTCCTAATTTATCCTTCAGACAGTATATATATATTTTTTTCCTTTAACAAAAGACAATAATGTATATTACAGTTTATCTAATGCGGACTATAACAAAATACATTATAAGAAAAAAAAAATGATAATAATAATAATAATAATAATAATAACAAAAATAATAATAATTTAAAAAAATGATATTTAAATTTCTAGAAGATATACTGAATTTAAATTCAAATCGTTTTTCTCCAAATCTTAAGAATATCATGTGTTCAGTTAAATAAAATAATAATAATAATAATAATAATAATAATAATAATAATAATAATAATAATAATAACAACAACAACAATAATAATAATGATAATACTCTTACACAGCAGTTCAGATAAACTTAGTATTTTAAAGACGATGTCAAAATGAAGAGAAAAGATCGGAACAGTTCGTTATCAATAGGTGTATAGAGGTCATCTCAAGTAAAATAAAACAAACATGTCTCCGAAATAAGAAAAAATGTAATTTGTATTTTCAGGAGAGGCGCACTACCTGTTATCTCTGATTTGCTTCACATCAGAAGTTGTAAGTGAAGTTATTTTTGTCTAAACTAATACAAGAAAGAAAATGTTTATTTTTGTGGATACTTATGTACGTAACTAAGCATATATCACTCAGTGAATGTATGTATGTATGTATGTATGTATGATTGTATGCATGCATATATGTATGTAGATGTATGCATAAACGTGTGTATCTATGTATGTAGGTATGTCATCCATGTGTGTATGTGCATCTACGTATGGATAGATAGATAGGGACTGAAGAATGAATGGATATTGATAAAAATAATGTCTCATTTAAATTTCTAAATTCTTTAATTATTGCCGGCAGAGAGCTGATATTATGTATTTATTTACTGTTTTTCTCGTTTCAGTGTCAGGAAAAGAGGGAGAAAGCAAGATGAGTTCACGATAATAAAATATTGTGTGATGAAAACACTTAAGTGTCTATTATGAATCTGTTTAACCTATTTCTATCATTCTATTTAGATAAAATGTCATAAAATCATTAACGATTTAACTAAATCTCTCTCTCTCTCTCTCTCTCTCTCTCTCTCTCTCTCTCTCTCTCTCTCTCTCTCTCTCTCTCTCCATGCATTTTCTGTAAGCATTATCAGTATTTTATTTTCCTAAATGTAAAATAATATATATTTAAAAGACAAAATTTTCACTGAATAACATTGACTCATCTTATTTATAGTGGACTTAAATGTTCTTCTGTTGTTTTTTCGAAACTGAATGTCCTCCAAATCAAGAAAAGTGATAACAATTAATTTTATACTTTCTTTTTCTTTCCCGAATCAAACTGGTCTGCACTTTGTAATTACAAACACAATGTCTATACATTGGAATGCAATGAAGCATCATATTTGTTAAACAGATTGCTAGTGGCGCATTAATAGTGTCTAAAACTAAAACATATCTATATACAATATAAAAATAGTATAGCAGTTAGACTCAATATATCGGTAAATGATATTTCTCACTTTTTAAAATATAATTTGTAAAATGTTTAACGAGATTATTCTTATTTCCGAGAAAGTAACAATGCCGTTGACGAGATTTTAACGTATGACACCCATATATGCATGTGCATGTGCATGTATGTACGTATGTATGTCTGTATGTCTGTATGTATTTGTGAGATTAACTGCGTAAGGAGCCTATAGAAATAACTGTCTAACAAAAAAATGTTTTGGATTAGTTGGATCATATTTATAATGACACGAATTACATACAACATACCTTGTTCCTTCTTGTTAATTACAATATTCGAGTAAATGTCACTTTTGTAAATCAGTTTTTACATAGCACTGACTCCTTAATGAACAACATGCATGTATATAATCTATGCACGTTTATTTCTTTCTACATGTGAGTCTTTAATTGAGTGTATTCACCTGTCCCTTTAATCAATTATATAGCTAACTGTATATCTATGCATCTATGCATCTGTCTATCTGTCTATCTCTCTATATGTCTGTCTATCCATCTATCTATCTATCTATCTGTCTATCTGCATTTCTATCTAAATATATAATATATGCATAAATGGGTTGAATATGTCTCATAATTAATCTTGTAACGATTCATAAAACCTTTTTTATTTTAAATTTCTGAATAATAATCATCAAAAATAACAACTCACTAAAACTGATGTTCAATGACGTAAAAATACTGGTTTCAGTAACACATATAAAGTGATTAGTAAATATGACTCATGTTGAAAGATGTCGGTGGACGAAAACATTCAAATATGGTGCGCGTCAGTTTAACGACAGTACAGGAGGCAGGGTAATGACCACCTACTCTCTAAAAACTAACTGAGTGAGAGTCAGACATGGAGATTACAATAAACCAAATATTCTATGATAAAAAAAATAAATGTTTATTCTGAATATTCATTTGGTTTTTATGCTCTAGACTGAGAAAATATACGATTTGTTCTTTTTTGTGTGTTTTTTTTAAATTTATTTTTGTAATATATACCATTACCACTATTAAAACATTAGATAAGACTAAAAACGCCTCTAATATTTAAAACATGAATATTAATACTGTCACAATTTTAATAACAGTAAAAATATCTTCTTTATTATGGCACCATAAAAATATGAAATTACCAAACATGACTAATTATTAAATAAGTGAATAAACTTTAATGACTTATGTCCTCAAAAATAAAATAAAATAAAATTAACAAGTTCTCTCCATGTTGCAGGTCAGTTGAGGGTCACAACAAATCACAGTCATCATCAGGGCTCATAATGGTCATAAACCATATCAGCATTTTCCCTACACCTGTCAGATTTATAGTTCTGTACATTTCTATTTCTGACATTTACTGAATAATCCCCTTCCCTTGACATGCTGAATTTTCTTTCTTTATATCATTTCTACCTGTTTTTATTATTATTATTATTATTATTATTAATTTAGAGATCAATGTCAAAAAGTGCACACACATATCTATATACATATCTATACATACATACATATGACATAGATATGAGAAACATATATGATTACACCTATACAAACATATATACACACAGACACACATGCATATATACACATGTACATTCAAATATATATATGTGTTTATATATATATACAGACAGATGTACATACATAGATACATATACATACATACAAACATATATACATACACTTTGTCAAGAAATGCACACTCATACACACACATCTATATACATATCTATACATAAATACATACATGCTTACACCAATACAAACATATATATACACAGACACACATACATATACAAACATGTGCATACATATATGTATATCTATGCACACACATGTACATACATAGATACATATACATACATACATACATATATACACTTTTATGTTCTTTTTTTCTAATAAGCTATAGGTAGTAAGATAGATAACTGTTCATGCATTTACAGTTCAATTATTTTACGTAATCTTCTTAGTAGCTGTTAAAATAGAGGCAGACAGACAGAGTGTATGACAGATGTACAGATTAAAATATGTCAGTTTTCTTTTTAAGCTGTAACAATTTTAATATTTTTGACTGATTTATACTTTTCTGTCGTAGTACAGAATAATATAATATTCAAATCTTTGATACAAAATATTTTACTACATTCGTACATGATTTTAGAAAGCTCGTGTTATCGATATCATAGATATTCTTCCAGGAAGGTTGTTGAATAACACAACTGTTTTTGATATTTTCACATGATATATATACATTTTATCATTAAAGTATCCCGACATTAAAGAAATTTAAAGGACAGAAAGACCGTGTGACAGATATAGAGATTAAAATATGTCAGATAACTTTCTAAGCTGTCAGAATTTTAACATTTACTGCCAGATTTGTAATTTTTTGTCGTTGTAAAGACTAATATAATATTCAAATGTCTGATACAAAATATGTTATTACATTAGTACATGATTATTTTAAAAGGCTCGTGCATTCGATATAGTACACTTTCTTCCTGCTAGTTTGTTCAATAACACTACTGTTTTCGGTAAGATGTTTTCACATTTTATATATATTTTTAATGATCCCGACACTGCTAATAAATTTCATGAAACAGTATTTACAATCATTTAATAAGAGAATGTGTTGGATTTGATAAATAATCATCCTATAGTAGATATTTCATATATTATAATAGTCATTATATTAATCAGCGTAAAAAGAAAAAAATGTATATTTTAATCACTAAAAAATAAATTTATTTCGCTAAAAATCTGCATGTTTCAGTTGACCTGGTTTGCAATGACTGTACTGAAACTGAAAATGTTTCTCGTCTTGCTAATTTTGGGATCAGTGGTGGCCGTGTCAGCTGTGGAATGGGAACCTTACAAACCACCGTAAGATTCATTTTAGCTGTCTTCTTATGTGAATCCAAACATAAATTACTTTATTTTGTAAGATTTATTTCTGTTCTTCTTACTTAATAAATATCAGACGAGGTTGGAAAATTGAAGACGAAGGATTCCAGATTCAGACTATTTAAATGTATCTTTGTATATCCTATACTCGCTGTTATTTACAAGTAAATGTTATAGAGAAAGAACTAATTCCATTCATATTTTGTGTAAAACGCTTTATTATATTATTATATGTATTTCTTTTTTGCACATTTTTCAGAACACCGTCAGTGTAATATATCATTACATGACATTCACACAATATTTCTGTCCTGTATAAAGAAACATACTGTATCAAGTAAACTAATAGCATACAAATTAAAATTAGGAAAAACAATCTGTGAAATAGTGTTTCCTTCTAATCCAATAATAAAAAAGAATTAGAATTATTAAGAGTTGAGAATCAGTTTATGTTTCTCCTTCTTTTTCTGTCTTTCTTTGTTTTCTTCCACAACTACAGCAACTTCGACCCACGTTGTTATTTTACTAAATAGTACTCATATCAGTGTTCACTTTTCAGAAACAGAAGTAGGGCTTATCTGTGTGTATCAATTTATCTCCACACAGAAGTGTGTGTGTGAGAGAGAGTGGCAAACAGCAGCAAAAACAACAAAGATAATGATGATGATAATACTAAATTGTACTAATATCAGTGTTCACTTTTACAGATTGAAAAAGAGTATTCGTAGGTGAGTACAGCCAAACCACCTACACCACAACTGCAACCGCCAACACAAAAAACAACATAATCAACAACAAGAACAACACTAATAATAATAATAATAAAAATAATTGATGATTCCGATGAATATTATATGTGTTGATGAATAGTATGTGGACAGCGATGAATGGTAATAGTAAGAAATGTGATAATTATTTCATTATTATGTCTGCTGAAAAATTGATTTTTATTTTTATTTATGTGTTCCCTTGAGAGAATGGTATGTGTCAATTATCAGTAGGGATCTTAACTGTATTTACAACAGTACCAAACAAATTCTTACATCAAAATTGAAGTAACAAATACACATCTGACCTGTTGTAATTTTATGCACTTTAATATAAATATTTTTAAATGAATTTTGAGAAGACTAACCATGAGATGGATCCAAATTTATTTTTAAGTTCCGATACTTATTATTTGATTGATAATTGTTGTTTCTCTTCAAAATATTAAACAAACAAACAGACTGGCAAGTCTCATTCTCTTAAATTGTAAGACAATTCAATTCAGAAGAAATATTATATATTGGGTCTTAGTTTTGGAAAACGTATCAGAAACCATTAAAAACAAGTCTCTTTGATATATTCGTAAGTTAATAGAGAGCACCCCACCTGGAAAAAGAACTGAATGGGGATTTCATGCAGTATGAACATAATGGCATTAAAACAGACGACAGTGATAAAAAATAAATTGTTAAAAAGGACCTCATATGACAATGCTGATAATGCTGAATTCATTTTCTAACAAATGGACACTCAATCAGTTTATGCTTTTTAAACATTCACACGTCTTTTGCTGTAAATGTATAATGTTTTCAATCCCTGTCTAAGTGAAGTCCATTATCCTTACTATTGTACTAATTCAGCACTTTTTTCCTTACTTTTATTTTACTATTTCTATCAGGCTTTACATAAAATAATAATAGTAAAATAAAACGAAAAACGTAGTTTCCATGATTATTTATATTTATAAAACAGGTACAGAGCTGGCTTGTAAGTCTCATTCTCTGAAACTGTAAGACAAATTACATCAGCAGAAATATTATACTGGGTTTTAGTTTTCGCAATACGCATAGAAACTATTAAATATAACTGTCACTGAATTGCACCGGTTCGGAATAAAAACATATTTTTTAATGTTGACAGGAGGCAATTTCACCATTTAGAAATACAAGAATTCAGTTTCAGAAGACCGTACAAATGTCCAAGCTTATGATTTAAAAATCTCAAAAAATAAGTGAAACATTTCACATTACTGTCTAGCACTTTGTAAATTCATACCACAAAGGTGAAGATATAATCACGTTTGTGAACAAACCCACGACAAAATCATACTCACATTAAATTTCCTAATTTATCCTTCAGACAGTATATATATTTTTTTTACTTTAACAAAAGACAATAATGTATATTACAGTTTAACTAATGCGGACTATAAGAAAATACATTATAAGAAAAAAAAATGATAATAATAATAATAATAATAATAATAATAATAATAATAATAACAATAACAAAAATAATAATAATTTAAAAAAATGATATTTAAATTTCTAGAAGATATACTGAATTTAAATTCAAAGCGTTTTTCTCCAAATCTTAAGAATATCATGTGTACAGTTAAATAATAATAATAATAATAATAATAAAAATAATAATAATAGTAATAATAATAATAATAATAATAACAACAATAACAACAACAATAATAATAATAATAATAATAAAAATAATAATAATAGTAATAATAATAATAATAATAACAACAACAATAACAACAACAATAATAATAATGATAATACTCTTACACAGCAGTTCAGATAAACTTTGTATTTTAAAGACGATGTCAAAATGAAGAGAAAAGATCGGAACAGTTCGTTATCAATAGGTGTATAGAGGTGATCTGAAGTAAAATAAAACAAAAATGTCTCCGAAATAAGAAAAAATGTAATTTGTATTTTCAGGAGAGGCGACCGACCTGTTATCTCTGATTTGCTTCACATCAGAAGTTGTAAGTGTAGTTATTTTTGTCTAAACTAATACAAGAAAGAAAATGTATATTTTTGTGGATACTTATGTACGTAACTAAGCATATATCACTCAGTGAATGTATGTATGTATGTATGTATGTATGTATGTATGTATGATTGTATGTATGTATGTAGATGTATGCATAAACGTGTGTATCTATGTATGTAGGTATGTCATACATGTGTGTATGTGCATCTGAAGAATGAATGGATATTGATAAAAATAATGTCTGATTTAAATTTCTAATTTCTTTAATTATTGGCGGCAGAGAGCTGATATTATGTATTTATTTACTGTTTTTCTCGTTTCAGTGTCAGGAAAACAGCGAGAAAGCAAGATGAGCTCACGATAATAAAATATTGTGTGATGAAAACACTTAAGTGTCTATTATGAATCTGTTTAACCTATTTCTATCATTCTATTTAGATAAAATGTCATAAAATCATTAACGATTTAACTAAAAATCTCTCTCTCTCTCTCTCTCTCTCTCTCTCTCTCTCTCTCTCTCTCTCTCTCTCTCTCTCTCTCTCTCTCTCTCTCTCTCTCTCTCTCTCTCTCTCTCTCTCTCTCTCTCTCTCTCTCATGCATTTTCTGTAAGCATTATCAGTATTTTATTTTCCTAAATGTAAAATAATATATATTTAAAAGACCAAATTTTCACTGAATAACATTGACTCATCTTATTTATAGTGGACTTAATTGTTCTTCTGTTCTTTTTTCGAAATTGAATGTCCTCCAAATCAAGAAAAGTGATAACAATTAATTCTATACTTCCTTTTTCTTTCCCGAATCAAACTGGTCTGCACTTTGTAATTAAAAACACAATGTCTATACATTGGAATGCAATGAAGCATCACATTTGTTAAACAGATTGCTAGTGGCGCATTAATGCTGTCTGAAACTAAAACATATCTATACACAATATAAAAATAGTATAGCAGTTAGACTCAATATATCGGTAAATGATATTTCTCACTTTTTAAAATATAATTTTGTAAAATGTTTAACGAGATTATACTTATTTCCGAGAAAGTAACAATGCCGTTGACGAGATTTTAACGTATATATGTGCATGTATGTATGTATGTATGTATGTATTTATGTATTTGTGAGATTAACTACGTACTGAGCCTATAGAAAAAACAACTGTCTAACAAAAAAAATGTTTTTTACAAGAAACCAAATATTATATAAACCAAAGATAAAAGAAATACAGATTTATTCTGAATATTCATTTGATTTTTATGCTCTATACTGAGAAAATATATGATTTGTTCTTTTTTGTGTTTTATTTTTTATTTATTTTTGTAATATATACCATTACCACTATTAAAACATTTGATAAGACTAAAAACGCTTCTAATATTTGAAACATGAATATTAATACTGTCACAATTTTAATAACAGTAAAAATGTCTTCGTTATTATGGCACCATAAAAATATGAAATTACCAAACATGACTAATTATTAAATAAGTGAATAAACTTTAATGACTTATGTCCTCAAAAATAAAATAAAGTAAAATTAACAATTTCTCTACATGTTGCAGGTCAGTTGAGGCTCACAACAAATCACAGTCATCATCAGGGCTCATAATGGTCATAAACCATATCAGCATTTTCCCTACACCTGTCAGATTTATAGTTCTGTACATTTCTATTTCTGACATTTACTGAATAATCCCCTTCCCTTGACATGCTGAATTTTCTTTCTTTATATCATTTCTACCTGTTTTTATTATTATTATTATTATTAATTTAGAGATCAATGTCAAGAAGTGCACACACATATCTATATACATATCTATACATACATACATATGACATAGATATATGAGAAACATATATGATTACACCTATACAAACATATATACACACAGACACACATGCATATATACACATGTACATTCAAATATATATATGTGTTTATATATATATACAGACAGATGTACATACATAGATACATATACATACATACAAACATATATACATACACTTTGTCAAGAAATGCACACTCATACACACACATCTATATACATATCTATACATAAATACATACATGCTTACACCAATACAAACATATATATATACACACATACATATACAAACATGTGCATACATATATGTATATCTATGCACACACATGTACATACATATATACATATACATACATACATACATATATACACTTTTATGTTCTTTTTTTCTAATAAGCTATAGGTAGTAAGATAGATAACTGTTCATGCATTTACAGTTCAATTATTTTACGTAATCTTCTTAGTAGCTGTTAAAATAGAGGCAGACAGACAGAGTTTGTATGACAGATGTACAGATTAAAATATGTCAGTTTTCTTTTTAAGCTGTAACAATTTTAATATTTTTGACTGATTTATACTTTTCTGTCGTAGTACAGAATAATATAATATTCAAATCTTTGATACAAAATATTTTATTACATTCGTACATGATTTTAAAAAGCTCGTGTTATCGATATCATAGATATTCTTCCAGGAAGGTTGTTGAATAACACAACTGTTTTTGATATTTTCGCATAATATATATACATTTTATCATTAAAGTATCCCGACATTAAAGAAATTTAAAGGACCGAAAGACCGTGTGACAGATATAGAGATTAAAATATGTCAGTTATCTTTCTCAGCTGTCATAATTTGAACATTTACTGCCAGATTTGTAATTTTTTGTCGTTGTAAAGACTAATATAATATTCAAATGTCTGATACAAAATATGTTATTACATTAGTACATGATTATTTTAAAAGGCTCGTGCATTCGATATAGTACACTTTCTTCCTGCTAGTTTGTTGAATAACACTACTGTTTTTCGGTAAGATGTTTTCAATTTTATATATATTTTTTTCCATAAATTTCATGAAAATATTTACAATCATTTAATAAAGAATGTGTTGGATTTGATAAATAATCATCCTATAGTAGATATTTCATATATTATAATAGTTTATTAATCAGCGTAAAAAAAAAAAAATGTATAGTAATCACTAAAAAATAAATTTATTTCACTAAAAATCTCCATGTTTCAGTTGACCTGGTTTGCAATGTCTGTACTGAAACTGAAAATGTTTCTCGTCTTGCTAATTTTGGGATCAGTGGTGGCCGTGTCAGCTCATAAATCGGAACCTCGCAGACCACCGTAAGATTCATTTTAGCTGTCTTCTTATGTGAATCCAAATGTAAATTATTTTATTTTGTAAGATTTATTTCTGTTCTTCTTACTCATTAAATATCTGACGAGGTTGGAAAATTGAAGACGAAGGATTCCAGATTCAGACTATTTAAATGTATCTTTGTATATCCTATCCTCGCTGTTATTTACAAGTAAATGTTATAGAGAAAGAACTAATTCCATTCATATTTTGTGTAAAACGCTTTATTATATTATTATATGTATTTCTTTTTTGCACATTTTTCAGAACACCGTCAGTGTAATTTATCATTACATGACATTCACACAATATTTCTGTCCTGTATAAAGAAACATACTGTATCAAGTAAACTAATAGCATACAAATTAAAATTAGGAAAAACAATCTGTGAAATAGTGTTTCCTTCTAATCCAATAATAAAAAAGAATTAGAATTATTAAGAGTTGAGAATCAGTTTATGTTTCTCCTTCTTTTTCTGTCTTTCTTTGTTTTCTTCCACAACTACAGCAACTTCGACCCACGTAGTTATTTTACTAAATTGTACTCATATCAGTGTTCACTTTTCAAAAACAGAAGTAGGGCTTATCTGTGTGTATCAATTTATCTCCACACAGAAGGGTGTGTGTGAGAGAGAGTGGCAAACAGCAGCAAAAACAACAAAAATAATGATGATGATAATACTAAATTGTACTAATATCAGTGTTCACTTTTACAGATTCAAAAGGAGTATTCGTAGGTGAGTACAGCCAAACCACCTACACCACAACTGCAACCGCCAACACAAAAAACAACATAATCAACAACAACAACAACAACAATAATAATAATAATAATAATTCATGATTCCTATGAATATTATATGTGTTGATGAATAGTATGTGTACAGCGGTGAATGGTAATAGTAAGAAATGTGATAATTATTTCATTATTATGTCTGCTGAAAAATTGATTTTTATTTTTATTTATGTGTTCCCTTGAGAGAATGGTATGTGTCAATTATCAGTAGGGATCTTAACTGTATTTACAACAGTACCAAACAAATTCTTACATCAAAATTGAAGTAACAAATACACATCTGACCTGTTGTAATTTTATGCATTTTAATATAAATATTTTTAAATGAATTTTGAGAAGACTAACCATGAGATGGATCCAAATTTATTTTTAAGTTCCGATACTTATTATTTGGTTGATAATTGTTGTTTCTCTTCAAAATATTAAACAAACAAACAGCCTGGCAAGTCTCATTGTAAGACAATTTAATTCAGCAGAAATATTATATATTGGGTCTTAGTTTTGTAAAACGTATCGGAAACCATTAAAACAAGTCTCTTTGATATATTCGTAAGTAAATAGAGAGCACCCCACCTGGAAAAAGAACTGAATGGGGATTTCATGCAGTATGAACATAATGGCATTAAAACAGACGACAGTGATAAAAAATAAATTGTTAAAAAGGACCTCATTATATATGACAATGCTGATAATGCTGAATTCATTTTCTAACAAATGGACACTCAATCAGTTTATGCTTTTTAAACATTCACACTTCTTTTGCTGTAAATTTATAATGTTTTCAATCCCTGTCTAAGTGATGTCCATTATCCTTACTATTGTACTAATTCAGCACTTTTTTCCTTACTTTTATTTTACTATTTCTATCAGGATTACATAAAATAATAATAGTAAAATAAAACGAAAAACGTAGTTTCCATGATTATTTATCTTTATAAAACAGGTACAGAGCTGGCTTGTAAGTCTCATTCTCTTAAACTGTAAGACAAATTACATCAGCTGAAATATTATACTGTGTTTTAGTTTTCGTAATACACATAGAAACTATTAAATATAACTGTCACTGAATTGCACTGGTTCGGAATAACATTATATTTTTTAATGTTGACAGGAGGCAATTTCACCATTTAGAAATACAAGAATTCAGTTTCAGAAGACCGTACAAATGTCAAAGCTTATGATTTAAAAATCTCAAAAAATAAGTGAAACATTTCACATTACTGTCTAGCACATTGTAAATTCATACCACAAAGGTGAAGATATAATCACGTTTGTGACAAAATCATACTCACATTAAATTTACTAATTTATCTTTGAGACAGTATATATATTTTTTTTACTTTAACAAAAGACAATAATGTATATTACAGTTTATCTAATGCTGACTATAACAAAATACATTATAAGAAAAAAAATGATAATAATAATAATAATAATAATAATAATAATAATAATAATAATAATAATAATAATAATAAAAATAATAATAGTTAATTTAAATTAGCGTTTTTAAAAAAATGATATTTAAATTTCTAGAAGCTATACTGAATTTAAATTCAAAGCGTTTTTCTCCAAATCTTAAGAATATCATGTGTACAGTTAAATAATAATAATAATAATAATAATAATAATAATAATAATAATAACAACAACAACAACAACAACAACAATAATAATAATAATGATAATACTCTTACACAGCAGTTCAGATAAACTTTGTATTTTAAAGACGATGTCAAAATGAAGAGAAAAGATCGAAACAGTTCGTTATCAATAGCTGTATAGTGGTCATCTCAAGTAAAATAAAACAAACATGTCTCCGAAATGAGAAAATATGTAATTTGTATTTTCAGGAGAGGCGCCCTACCTGTTATCTCTGATTTGCTTCACATCAGAAGTTGTAAGTGTAGTAGTTTTTGTCTAAACTAATACAAGAAAGAAAATGTATATTTTTGTGGATACTTATGTACGTAACTAAGCATATATCACTCAGTGAATGTATGTATGTATGTATGTATGTATTTATGATTGTATGATTGTATGTATGTATGTAGATGTATGCATAAACGTGTGTATCTATGTATGTAGGTATGTCATACATGTGCATCTACGTTTGCATAGATAGATAGGGACTGAAGAATGAATGGATATTGATAAAAATAATGTCTGATTTAAATTTCTAAATTCTTTAATTATTGCCGGCAGAGAGCTGATATTATGTATTTATTTACTGTTTTTCTCGTTTCAGTGTCAGGAAACGAGCGAGAAAGCAAGATGAGCTCACGATAATAAAATATTGTGTGATGAAAACACTTAAGTGTCTATTATGAATCTGTTTAACCTATTTCTATCATTCTATTTAGATAAAATGTCATAAAATCATTAACGATTTAACTAAAAATCTCTCTCTCTCTCTCTCTCTCTCTCTCTCTCTCTCTCTCTCTCTCTCTCTCTCTCTCTCTCTCTCTCTCTCTCTCTCTCTCTCTCTCTCTCTCTCTCTCTCTCTCTCTCTGTCTCCATGCATTTTCTGTAAGCATTATCAGTATTTTATTTTTATAAATGTGAAATAATATATATTTAAAAGACCAAATTTTCACTGAATAACTTTGACTCATCTTATTTATAGTGGACTTAAATGTTCTTCTGTTCTTTTTTCGAAATTGAATGTCCTCCAAATCAAGAAAAGTGATAACAATTAATTTTATACTTACTTTTTCTTTCCCGAATCAAACTGGTCTGCACTTTGTAATTACAAACACAATGTCTATACATTGGAATGCAATGAAACATCACATTTGTTAAACAGATTCCTAGCGGTGCATCAATACTGTCTAAAACTAAAGCATATCTATATAATATAACAATAGTGCAGCAGTTCGATGAATACATCGGTGAATGATACTTCTCACTTTTTAAAATATAATTTGTAAAATATTTAACGAGATTATTCTTATTTCCGAGAAAGTAACAATGCCGTTGACGAGACATGAACGTATGACACCCACATATGTATGTGTATGTGGATGTATATATGTATGTGTGTATATATGTATATATGTATGTATGTATATGTGAGATTAACTGCATACTGAGCCAATAAAAATAACAACTGTCGAACAAAAAATATTTTCTTTTATAATTGGGAATAAGATGCATCATATTTATACTAAAACAAATTACATACAACATAGCTACTTTCTTCGTATTAATTACAGTATTCGAGTAAATGTCACAAATAGTGTTTACATAGCACTGAAACTGACAATTATTCTTAAAATGAGTCATCAACACTTTAAAAAAAAATCACTGAATTAATAATAATCATCAAAAATAAGAACTCACTAAAACTGATGTTCAATGACGTTACAGAACTGGTTTCTGTAACATATATAAAGTGATAAGTAGATATGTCCTTAAAATCATGTCCTTCGATTGTACTATTGTTACTGTAATTACTAGCATGAATGTGAATGCATATTCTTACTTCACATAAGGCAATATTGAATTAAACACTGTTTCCTCTGTTACATTAAAAACATTCCAATTTTGAAAAGAATATGTTCTCTTTCTTAGAAACAGTTTCCAGTTAAAAATATTTTGTCGAATAGAAACATTAAAGAGGTACAATTTATACTTTACCTCAGTTTGACAATGTCTGCAATATAGACACATTGTCTCTAGACCAACATTGTGTGAAGTTTAATTGATATGATTGTGACTCGAATACTGGCACCATCCGTCAGTTTATGTTCAGTTAGATACATCTGATCTAAGATAAGTTAACGTTAACTTACTGGACATATTCCAATTTTATTACACCATGAAAAAATGGAGAGATTATAAATTATTGTCGTATTATAAACAATAATACACTTTAATTTAACAGCTATTTGTGGATATTATTGTTGTTATTGCGCTTGTTGTTTTTAATTACTGTTATTATCATGATCGCCATTATCATTATTATAATCATTTATTCATTTATTTGTTTATTTATTTTAAATAGTATAACATTTGGTGTTACCATATTTGATGGACCATAATCTACATTACTATTGTTAAAATGGTGTTTAGTCTATTAGTGATCAAGGCTATGTTAAGAAAGAAAACAGACACACATATACACACAAAAACTCAGAGATCAACAACAGAAGCGTGATATTAAGAAGTAAAAAAAATTACACCTTAAAAAATAAAAAGTTGTTATTGATATATGTACTTTGCAGTTCGTAATAGGTGTTTCAAAAAAAGAGACAAAAGCTGATCTAATAGTACTGACTTATTGGTGACGTCATTTATGTTAGGGATAAAAAGATTGATACTCACAGGTAGTAGGGTAATCTGTACAAAGAAGATAAACACTCAGGTGAATAATTTCAAAAATATCTGTGTTTCTATGTGTGTTTGTATTTGTGAGTGGCTGTGTGTCCACGTGGGAGAAAAAACGTATATATTTGTGAGGAAAGAAGTGTTGGTTATTTCTGGATTGTATGTAAAGGGCATAAAAATCTAGAGATACAGAGAGTCATACACACAGAGAGGGAGAAACAGAGAGAGAGAGAGAGAGAGAGAGAGAGAGAGAGAGAGAGAGAGAGAGAGAGAGAGAGAGAGAGAGAGAGATGTTAACAGTTGCCTATAACTAAAATATTTGGAAATTTTAATATAGTCATTCTCCTGGACATCTAGCTCAGTCCCTGTGTCAGACATATATTTATCTTTGTTTCTTCATATTAAAGTGGACTTGAAATATAGTTCACTTACTCCTCAGATCTTATTGATCACCCAAACCGGCTCAGAATAGAAAATAAATTTATTTTACTGAGTGGAACTTTTCGCTGAATAGAAACTTTAACTAGCTACATGTTACCTCAGCCTGACATTGTCTGTAATAGCTCAGACATAAAGTGTCTGTAGTCGATCGTTCAGGGATATTTACTTTATGTGATTATGCCTCGTATAGTGGCACTATCCGTCATTTTAAGTTGAGCTACATATATCTTATGTAGGATAAATTAATGTGAACTTAATGGACGAATTCTATATGTTTATTATTACATTATGAAGACATCAAAGATATAATAAATGATTCTGTTATTATAAACAATAACAAAATTTAATTTCACAGCCTTTATGGATGTTGTTATTACTGTTATTGATATTGTTGTTATTATTACAATATTATAATCATGGTTATTATTAATATTATTATTATTATTATTATTATTATTATTATTATTATTATTTATTTATTTATTTATTTATTTATTTATTTATTTATTTATTCACATATTTATTTATTTTATATGACATAATTTTTCCTGTTGCCATATTTGATGAACTGTGATCTACACGATTATTGTTAAAATGGTATTTAATCTAATATTCATCAACATTCAGTTAAGAAAGAGAACGCACACACATATACACATATACCCCTAAACAAACACTCCACTGGATTCGGCCTGAGATACCTCTGAATTATTACTCAGTGTGTACGAATGTAAT
The DNA here is from genome assembly GCA_012295275.1 of Chrysomallon squamiferum. Lineage (NCBI taxonomy): Eukaryota > Metazoa > Mollusca > Gastropoda > Neomphalida > Peltospiridae > Chrysomallon > Chrysomallon squamiferum. Next base: position 31,566,591 of record CM022679.1, read on the forward strand.
GCGGAAACTTTATTTATTTAATAATAATTTAATTATTTGTGAGAACATTTAAAACGTTTCCGGAGATAAAGAAAAGAATAGTGATATTAAAAAATTCACAAAATATCATGTTGTCCTTTTTTCTCTTTAGAAAAAGAAAAAAAAAAAAACCATTCAAATTACTACTGAGATATATATATTGTACTTCTTAATAGGTGTTCCAAAACAAAGACACAAAGTGACATAATAGTGCTCTGTAACTGGTGATGTCATTTATATTAGATTTTAATAGAATGATACTCACTCATCCTCGTCAATATGGCGGGACCTGTTAAAAAAGAAAAAAGAATCAGGCGAATAATTTAGCAGTTCAAAAATTTGAATTCATATTTTTCCAGTTACTTCACTAGTCAATGTACTAGAAAAAAGTAAAATAAAAGTGAAAACAATGTAGTAAATATATATATATAAAGATTTGCCTATTACAAAAATGTTTTGAACTTTTAATCATAGATTATTGTTTATCATTACAGTCATTCTTTTGCATACCCATGTTTCCCACTGTGTCAAATATATTTATCATAGATTCTTCCTATTAATGTGGACTTAAAATACACTTGACTTACTTGCGACTTGGAGTGGATCGCCCCCACCCGCTGAAAATAAAAAATAAAAATATTTCATCGAATAGAAACATTAACCAGGTACAATTTACACTTTACATCCGTTTGACAATATCTGCAATATACACACATTGTCTCTAGACCAACATTGTGTGATGTTTAATTTATATGATTATGACTCGAATACTGGCATCATCAGTCAGTTTATTTTCAGTTGGATCCATCTTATCCAGAATAAATTAACATTAACTCACTGGACATATTCCAATTTTATTCTAAAAAATAGAGAGATTATAAATTATTCTCGTATTATAAACAGTAATACACTTTAATTTAACAGCTATTTGTGGATATTATTGTTGTTATTGCGCTTGTTGTTTTTAATTACTGTTATTATCATGATCGCCATTATCATTATTATAATCATTTATTAATTTATTTGTTTATTTATTTTAAATAGTATAACATTTGCTGTTACTATGTTTGATGGACCCTAATCTACATTATTATTGTTAAAATGGTATTTAGTCTATTATTTATCAAGGCTCTGTTAAGAAAGAAAACAGACACACATAATCACACAAAAAACACAGAGATGAACAACAGAAGAGTGATATTAACAAGTAAAAAAAATAACACGTTAAAAAATAAAAGTTGTTATTGATATATGTACTGTGCAGTTCGTAATAGGTGTGGGAAGAAAAGAGACAAAAGCTGATCTAATAGTTCTGATTTATTGGTGACGTGATTTATGTTAGGGATTAAAAGATTGATACTCGCAGGAATGGGCTGCTGTACAAAGAAGATAAACACTCAGGTGAATAATTCCAAAAATATCTGTGTTTCAATAGGTGTGTGTATTTGTGAGTGTCTGTGAAAAAATTGTATATATTTGTGAGGAGAGAAGTGTTGGTTATTTCTGGATTTTATGTAAAGGGCATAAAAAGCTATAGATACAGAGAGTCATCCACACAGAGAAGGAGAAGCAGAGATAGAGAGAGAGAGAGAGAGAGAGAGAGAGAGAGAGAGAGAGAGAGAGAGAGAGAGAGAGAGAGAGAAATAGTAATTCTTATGGATATGCGTATTAAAAGAAAGACAAAGGGTATAAACGTTAGTAAAAATAGCTTTTTTTATTTGATATGATATTATACCTTCAAAATGACAGCCTAGAGTGAAACTATCTTGCTTTGTTTTTTAATACCGAATGTATGCAAAAACAAAATGTCAAATATATTGCATTACTAACCTAATTAATGTTCATTCTAATGCGGAACCTTCCGTTTATTACTAACATAAATTCTTAATATATTTAATGATTCCAGTACTCGATTATCGATAATGTTGCATTGTATTATATATATTTTTTTCTGTAACGTTATCAATAAATTTCTAATGACTAGTTTGGGTCCCTAAAAGTATGACTATTAATATGAACACTTTGAGGGATATTATCAAGGATGGTCTCTGAATTTGTATTGCTAAATGATGAACTAACGACAGCTAGAAAATCATCAAAAACTTTGTAACTCCGAGTTTAAATAATTCATTTGGCAGAAAACAGTATTCAGTTTTACGATTGATCTTACATAGTTTCATTTTACATCTTCATAGTTTTCTTAACATGAATATATTCCTTTAATTAGAATTACATTATATTTGTTTTATTCTTACGAACAATTTTAAGTAAAAAACTCTCATAGTGACGTAGAGTAAGTCAGACGCAAATGAAATAGCAAAAAAGTGACTAGTGATACAAAACAATTAATAATAATAATAACAAATATAGGAAAGTAGTAGTAGTAATAATAATAATATTAAAAAATACTATTAAAATTACATATATAATTAAAGCCATATATTTAGATGAAAGGTTTTATTTCTTATAATTCCATATACGTATTTGTATTGGAATAGATTAAGATTATTACAAATATATTTAATTACACCTAAAATCCAGAGCACTAAAGAAAGTATTTTATTTTGCACTCATTCACCCGTCTCACATTCAACACGGAAAGTTTCCAGTCCTTTATTGTAAAAACAAATGTTACGAAATTAATAAAAACAAAACCTCGTCAAATCTGTTTTGATTTCCTAAAAGAATAAATTGAATAAAAACATTTTACTCTTCCCTCTTTAATCGGTATGATTGAAAATTATTATTGATTTCGACAAATATGAAATGTTTTTAATGACAACGTTCTAGTTTCGATCTGAGTACACTGAAATTTCTTTAAGCCCACCAACTTCATCTCATCTGACTTTTATTTGCACCCACACCGACTTCACAGGTTGCCAACTTTCTTGTAATTCTGAAACATGGTAAGACGGTCAAGTTCGATGCAGTGGGGGTTTGTGGGTTAAAATGATAATGTTACAAATTTACACTACAGAGTTATAATTCTAAAGTGGTCTATTAAATACGAACTGACTTTATCAATGCCAAAACCATCGCTTTGAACACCACATGTTCGCACACATACACACACCCGCACGCACACACGTTATAGACAGTTTGCAATTAGAATGATTTCATCTTGTTTTACTATTTTCAAAATTTACAACAAGAACAAAAAATAAAATAAAGAAAAGAAACCAGATATTATCATGATGTTGGTGATGATAATGACAATAATAATAACAACATCCACAATGAGTAATAACTTATTCTGTTTCAGTATTCTATTAACGTGTAAATGATTACAAATATATTTGTTCCGTTTTTTATTTAATGAGGTCATATTTTCTATAAGAGAAGAATATATCATTTCAGATAAACAGATACATAAAACTGTCAGTTTTATGAGTTTGTTTTTAATGTTTGTCATATTTATCTTTTTAAACGTGTTTCTGCTCTCTTGTTATTAATGCAGAACAGCAGTTGAAATAATGCTACTATTTTATCTCTGGTTTATTTTATTTGTTTTTTTATTATTATTATTGTTATTGTTATTATTATTATTATTATTATTATTATTATTATTATTATTATTATCGCTTTTTTTCGATTCTCCCATAATGCTATTCAAATGTTTCATGTAAATATATTTTCGTCCCTTATTGTTATTCTATATTGTAATGTTATTATTCATTATTACTGTAATAGATACCAGAACTGTTTTAGTTAAATATGTTCAATTAATATCTTAGTGGTAACTCTAGTATAATAATATAATAATATAGATAATTAGGGAATTAAACAAACTATTTAAAAGCGAGGTCATGAAATCGTCTCTCTCTCTCTCTCTCTCTCTCTCTCTCTCTCTCTCTCTCTCTCTCTCTCTCTCTCTCTCTCTCTCTCTCTCTCTCTCTCTCTCTCTCTCTCTCTCAGTTTGTGGATAATTTTCTAATTATCTATTTCGAAATATATATTATGTTTTAGTATATAACTCGTCCTTTTTTTTATAAGCCATCTGTAATAATTACTTAGAAAACAGTACTAATATAAATTATATAACAGTAATAATAACGAATAATTCAATTACAGATTTATACCTTATAAGAATAACGTTTGCGTACTTTAAAAGAAACATTTCAATATTATGTAATATGTTAGTATGACAGAAGATTATTTAAAATAATTATAATATTATTATTATTATTATTAGTTATAATAACTCTACTAAAATTCATTATGTAAGAGAAGGATTAAATTTAAATAGAAATATATTATTGTACGTTTGTACGTACGTACTACTGTTAGTACTAGGATATCAATTAAACATATTTAACTAAAACAATGGAAGTATTTATTACAGTAGATACTAATAATGAATAATTACATTACAGTATAGAATAACAATAAAGGGCGAAAGCATATTTCAATGAAACGTTTGAATAGCAATATGGGACATCAGAAAAGCAACAAACAAACAAAACAAGAAAATCAACAAAAAAAACAACAACAAAAAGAAGAAAAAAAAAAGAGACTGAGAAGAAAAAAAAATAGATTAAAATATAAAAAATGAGAGATAAAGTAGATAATATTATTTGGACTACCTCAACTGTACTAATAACAACAAAGGAAAAACACATTTAAAAAGAAAAATATAACAGTTTGAAAAAAATAAATCACACTCACGTACAACTGACAGTTTTATATATCTGTTCATCGAGGATGATGTACTGTTTTCTTTCAGAAATTATGACAATATTAAATATCAAACGAAAATATATATGTTTATAATCGATTGCAAGTTATTATAATATTATTTTAAATAATACATTATAAATTTATATTCATTGTCACCACTCAGATATTCATTAAATATAATTTAACTGAAACAACTGTGGTATCTGTTACAGTAGCTAGAAATAATAAATAACAACATTATGTACAGAATAATAATAAACAACGAAAGCATATTTACATGAAACATTTGGACAGTATTATGGGACAGCAAAATTGGAAGAAAAGCTATAATAATAATAATAATAATAACAACATTACAGTTTTCAAGCTGCTCTACATAGATGAATTATGTAAATAAATAGGCATATATATAAACAAATGAAATAAACGAGAGATAAAATAGTAACATTATTTCAACTACCTGTTCTGCATTAATAACAAGGGAGCAGAAATGCATTTAAAAAGATAAATATGACAGTTTGAAAAACACAAAATGCAAACTCATACAACTGACTGTTTTATGTAGCTGTTTATCTGATATGATATATAGTTTTCTTTCAGAAATTATGACCATATTAAATAACAAACGAAAACAAATATTTATAATCGCTAACAAGTTATTATAATAATATGAAAAAAATGCAACAACTCGCACTTTTTTAAATCTTAATTCCGATTTTAGTTGATTTTGTTATTGTGTATCTGTTATAAAAATATTTCTGATTAAGCAAATTCAGTATGTTTTTAGAAGAGCATTAGAAAGTTTCAAATCTTAGGGAAATACGTTAACAGGACGAAGGAGAAAATAACACATTCACTTTTGTTTCCCTGTTCTTTTTTTATAACTATCAGTTATATGAGCTTGTGATTTATGTTTCTCAAACTGTCATATATATCTTTTTTAAATTTGTTTCTACTTTCCTGTTATTACTACAGTAGACGTAGTTAAAATAATATTATCTGCTTAATCGCTCGTTTATTTATTTTTTCTCTCTTTTTTTTATTTTTTTTATTTTTTGTTCTACACACCCATAATACTATTCAAACGTTTCCTTTATTATTATTCTATACTGTAATATTATTATTCATTATTACTCTCTATTGTAATAGATACCTCAACTGTTTTAGTGAAATGTGATTAATTGATATCTTAGTACTAGCGGTAGTACGAACGTACAAACCTAAAATAATGTTTTTCTGCTTAAATTTAATCTTTCTCTTACGTTATGAAATTTGACAGACTTATTGTAACTACAAATTATATTATTATTATTTCAACTCACCTTTCTCTCACACAAAGTGTAAAATATACATCGATGTACTGTGACTGTTCTCTAAATAATTATTACATGAGTTGTACACTAAATGCTTAAACGTGTCTCGAAATATGCATTTTAATATAAATATTTTTAAATGAATTTTGAGAAGACTAACCATGAGATGGATCCAAAATTATTTTTAAGTTCCGATACTTATTATTTGGTTGATAATTGTTGTTTCTCTTCAAAATATTAAACAAACAAACAGCCTGGCAAGTCTCATTGTAAGACAATTTAATTCAGCAGAAATATTATATATTGGGTCTTAGTTTTGTAAAACGTATCAGAAACCATTAAAACAAGTCTATTTGATATATTCGTAAGTTAATAGAGAGCACCCCACCTGGAAAAAGAACTGAATGGGGATTTCATGCAGTTTGAACATAATGGCATTAAAACAGACGACAGTGATAAAAAATAAATTGTTAAAAAGGACCTCATTATATATGACAATGCTGATAATGCTGAATTCATTTTCTAACAAATGGACACTCAATCAGTTTATGCTTTTTAAACATTCACACTTCTTTTGCTGTAAATTTATAATGTTTTCAATCCCTGTCTAAGTGATGTCCATTATCCTTACTATTGTACTAATTCAGCACTTTTTTCCTTACTTTTATTTTACTATTTCTATCAGGATTACATAAAATAATAATAGTAAAATAAAACGAAAAACGTAGTTTCCATGATTATTTATCTTTATAAAACAGGTACAGAGCTGGCTTGTAAGTCTCATTCTCTTAAACTGTAAGACAAATTACATCAGCTGAAATATTATACTGGGTTTTAGTTTTCGTAATACGCATAGAAACTATTAAATATAACTGTCACTGAATTCCACTGGTTCGGAATAAAATTATATTTTTTAATGTTGACAGGAGGCAATTTCACCATTTAGAAATACAAGAATTCAGTTTCAGAAGACCGTACAAATGTCCAAGCTTATGATTTAAAAATCTCAAAAAATAAGTGAAACATTTCACATTACTGTCTAGCACTTTGTAAATTCATACCACAAAGGTGAAGATATAATCACGTTTGTGACAAAATCATACTCACATTAAATTTACTAATTTATCTTTGAGACAGTATATAAAATTTTTTTACTTTAACAAAAGACAATAATGTATATTACAGTTTATCTAATGCGGACTATAACAAAATACATTATAAAAAAAAAAAAATAATAATAATAATAATAATAATAATAATAATAATAATAATAATAATAATAATAATAATCATAATAACAATAGTAATAATAATTTAAAAAAATGATATTTAAATTTCTAGAAGCTATACTGAATTTAAATTCAAAGCGTTTTTCTCCAAATCTTAAGAATATCATGTGTACAGTTAAATAATAATAATAATAATAATAATAATAATAATAATAATAATAACAACAACAACAACAACAACAACAACAACAACAACAACAACAATAATAATAATGATAATACTCTTACACAGCAGTTCAGATAAACTTTGTATTTTAAAGACGATGTCAAAATGAAGAGAAAAGATCGAAACAGTTCGTTATCAATAGCTGTATAGTGGTGATCTCAAGTAAAATAAAACAAACATGTCTCCGAAATGAGAAAAAATGTAATTTGTATTTCCAGGAGAGGCGCCGAACCTAGAACCACTGAATCGCCTCACATCAGAAGTTGTAAGTGAAGTACTTTTTGTCTAAACTAATACAAGAAAGAAAATGTATATTTTTGTGGATACTTATGTACGTAACTAAGCATATATCACTCAGTGAATGTATGTATGTATGTATGTATGTATGTATGATTGTATGATTGTATGTATGTATGTAGATGTATGCATAAACGTGTGTATCTATGTATGTAGGTATGTCATACATGTGTGTTTGTGCATCTACGTATGCATAGATAGATAGGGACTGAAGAATGAATGGATATTGATAAAAATAATGTCTGATTTAAATTTCTAAATTCTTTAATTATTGGCGACAGAGAGCTGATATTATGTATTTATTTATTGTTTTTCTCGTTTCAGTGTCAGGAAAAGAGGGAGAAAGCAAGATGAGTTCACGATAATAAAATATTGTGTGATGAAAACACTTAAGTGTCTATTATGAATCTGTTTAACCTATTTCTATCATTCTATTTAGATAAAATTTCATAAAATCATTAACGATTTAACTAAAAATCTCTCTCTCTCTCTCTCTCTCTCTCTCTCTCTCTCTCTCTCTCTCTCTCTCTCTCTCTCTCTCTCTCTCTCTCTCTCTCTCTCTCTCTCTCTCTCTCTCTCTCCATGCATTTTCTGTAAGCATTATCAGTATTTTATTTTCCTAAATGTAAAATAATATATATTTAAAAGACCAAATTTTCACTGAATAAGTTTGCCTCATCTTATTTATAGTGGACTTAAATGTTCTGTTCTTTTGTCGAAATTGAATGTCCTCCAAATCAAGAAAAGTGATAAAAATTAATTTTATACTTCCTTTTTCTTTCCCGAATCAAACTGGTCTGCACTTTGTAATTACAAACACAATGTCTATACATTGGAATGCAATGAAACATCAGATTTGTAAAACAGATTGCTAGCGGTGCATCAATACTGTCTAAAACTATAACATATCTATATATACAATATAACAATAGTGCAGCAGTTCGATGAATACATCGGTGAATGATACTTCTCACTTTTTAAAATATAATTTGTAAAATATTTAACGAGATTATTCTTATTTCCGAGAAAGTAACAATGCCGTTGACGAGACATGAACGTATGACACCCACATATGTATGTGTATGTGCATGTATATATGTATGTGTGTATATATGTATATATGTATGTATGTATATGTGAGATTAACTGCATACTGAGCCAATAAAAATAGCAACTGTCCAACAAAATAATGTTTTCTTTTATAATTGGGAATAAGATGCATCATATTTATACTGAAACAAATTACATACAACATAGCTACTTTCTTCGTATTAATTACAGTATTCGAGTAAATGTCACAAATAGTGTTTACATAGCACTGAAACTGACAATTATTCTTGAAATGAGTCATCAACACTTTAAAAAAAAAAAAAAAAAAAAATCACTAAATTAATAATAATCATAAAAAATAAGAACTCACTAAAACTGATGTTCAATGACGTTACAGAACTGGTTTCAGTAACATATATAAAGTGATAAGTAGATATGTCCTGAAAATCATGTCCTTCGATTGTACTATTGTTACTGTAATTACTAGCATCAATGTGAATGCATATTCTTACTTCACATAATGCAATATTGAATTAAACACTGTTTCCTCTGTTACATTAAAAACATTCCAGTTTTGAAAAGAATATGTTCTCTTTCTTAGAAACAGTTTCCAGTTATCTGCAGTTAAACTACACTGAATTTTGCTATTTGAAATCAGTGAAGCTACAGGAAGCAAAAGAAAGACATAGTAACAAACACACAGGTCAGACTGAGAAAATGACTGACACGATAGGAAATAGACTCTGTGAGATTATAGATGTTAGAAAGAACGATAGATAAATAAATAAATAGACAGATAGATAGAGAGATAGAAAGACAGATAAATATTTAGATAGATAGGAAGATAGATCGATACATAGACTGATGTATTAGACAGACAGACGTTGAGAACAGGGTACTGACAAATGGATCGATAGATGGATCGATAGAGACACACACATTCAGAGAGTGAGAGTCAGACATGGAGATTAAAATAAACCAAAATTCTGTGATAATGAAATAAAGATTTATTCTGAATATTCATGCTCTAGAGTGAGAAAATGTACAAGATGTTTGCTTTTTTGTGTTTTTTTTCTTTCTTCTTTGTCTTTTTCTTTTTTAAATTATTATCACTGCTTCCGAAAACAGCTACTGTTATTTAATTGAATCTTTATTATTAATATTATCATCATCATCAATTGCAAACGTCACAAAAGTCAAGAAGTGCACACACATACACACACATCTATATACATATCCAGACATACATATATACATATATACATATCTGTTATATACATGCTTACATCTGTAAAATATATATATATATATATATATATATATATATACATACACAGATACACATACTGATATTCACATGTACATACATACATACATATATCTATATACACATGTACATACATAGATAATATACACACATGCATATGTACATACATACACTTTTAAGTTCTTTTTTCTAATAAGCTATAGGTAGTAAGAGTGTGACAGATAGAGAGATAATTGTTCATGCATTTACAGTTCAATTATTTTACGTAATCTTCTTAGTAGCTGTTAAAATAGAGACAGACAGAGTGTATGACAGATGTACAGATTAAAATATGTCAGTTTTCTTTTTAAGCTGTAACAATTTTAATATTTTTGACTGATTTATACTTTTCTGTCGTAGCACAGAATAATATAATATTCAAATTGTTTATACAAAATATTTTATTACATTCGAACATGATTATTTTTAAAACCTCGTGTTATCAATATCGTAGATAGTCTTCAAGTAAGACTGTTGAATAAAGCAACTGTTTTTGATAAGATATTTTCACATCATTTATATACATTTTATCATTAAAGTATCCCGACATTAAAGAAATTTAAAGAACAGATGTAGAGATTAAAATATGTCAGTTATCTTACTGCAAGATTTATAATTTTTTGTCATATCAAAGACTAATATAATATTCAAATGTCTGTTACAAAATATGTTATTACATTAGTACTTGATTATTTTAAAACGCTCGTGCATTCGATATAGTACACTTTCTTCTTGCAAGTTTGTTGAATAACACTACTGTTTTCGGTAAGATGTTTTTCACGTTATAACTATTTTTTAATATTAATATTTATCTTGAAACAAGTATTAGATTTAAACACAATAAACATTTCATAATATTAGGTTATTACATACGTACAAACCTCATGAGAGAACTGCGTTCATAATCATGATAGAGAGTGACACGGACATTTTCGTTTTTGAAATTTTCAAAGTCAGTGTGAAATAAAGACAGAGATTGAACTTGAATAGTTATTTTCCATTAATTCATCAAGCTAAAATTTATATATTTTTGCAATTAAAATGCTATACATTTGCCGACATCGATAATAAATTTCATTAATACTGCCTGAATTTAAAGGAAAGAATTTTTACCACTAGAAGCTTATTACTAAAATATGCCGAATGTGATAGTAAATTTCATAAAACAGTTTTGGCAATCATTTAATAGGAAAACACGTTGGATTTGATAAATAATCATCCTATAGTCGATATTATAAAGGACATTAAGCTAAACGTATTTTAACAACAAAAAAATCTACATATTACAGTTGATCTTGCTCGCAATGTCTGTATTGAAACTGCAAATCTGTTTAACAAATATGATGCTTCATTGCATTCCAATGTATATACATTGTGTTTGTAATTACAAAGTGCAGACCAGTTTGATTCGGGAAAGAAAAAGAAAGTATAAAATTAATTGTTATCACTTTTCTTGGTTTGGAGGACATTCAATTTCGACAAAAGAACAGAAGAACAATTAAGTCCACTATAAATGCGATGACGCAAAGTTATTGTTAATGATTTTATGATTTTTTATGTTAATAGAATGATAGAAATAGGTTAAAGAGATTCATAATAGACACTTAAGTGTTTTCATCACACAATATTTTATTATCGTGAACTCATCTTGCTTTCTCCCTCTTTTCCTGACACTGAAACGAGAAAAACAGTAAATAAATACATAATATCAGCTCTCTGTCGCCAATAATTAAAGAATTTAGAAATTTAAATGAGACATTATTTTTCATCAATATCCATTCATTCTTCAGTCCCTATCTATCTATGCATACGTAGATGCACATACACACATGGATGACATACCTACATACATAGATAGAAACGTTTATGCATACATCCACATACATATATGCATGCATACGATCATACATACATACATACTTACATATATACATATATTCATTCAGTGATATATGCTTAATTTCGTACATAAGTATCCACAAAAATATACATTTTCTTTCTTGTATTAGTTTAGACGAAAAGTACTACACTTACAACTTCTGAGGTGAGGCGATTCAGTGGTTCTAGGTTCGGCGCCTCTCCTGGAAATACAAATTATATTTTTTCTCATTTCGGAGACATGTTTGTTCTATTTTACTTGAGATCACCTCTATACAGCTATTGATAACGAACTGTTCCCATTTTTCTCTCTTCATTTTGACATCGTCTTTAAAATACTAAGTTTATCTGAACTGCTGTATAAATATTATTATTGTTGTTATTATTATTATTATTATTATTATTATTGATGTTATTATTATAATTATTATTATTATTTTTTTTTTTTTCTTATAATGTATTTTGTTATAGTCCGTATTAGATAAACTGTAATATACATTATTGTCTTTTGTTAAAGTAAAAAAAAAATATATACTGTCTGAAGGATCAATTAGGAAATTTAATGTGAGTATGATTTTGTCGTGGGTTTGTTCACAAACGTGGTTATATCTTCACCTTTGTAGATATGAATTTAGAAAGTGCTAGACAGTAATGTGAAATGTTTCACTTATTTTTAGAGATTTTAAATCATAAGCTTGGACATTTGTACGGTCTTCTGAAACTGAATTCTTGTATTTCTAATTGGTGAAATTGCCTCCTGTCAATATTACAAAATATGTTTTTATTCCGAACCGGTGAAAGTCACTGACAGTTATATTTAATAGTTTCTAATGCTTATTACGAAAACTAAAACCCAGTATAATATTTCAGCTGATGTAATTTGTCTTACAGTTTAAGAGAATGTAACTTACAAGACTGTTCTATACATGTTTTATAAAGATAAATAATCATGGAAACTACGTTTTTCGTTTGTTTAACTTTCATTTTTTTATGCAAGCCTGATGGAAAAAGTAAAATAAAAGTAAAGGAAAAAAGTGCTTAATTAGTACAATAGTAAGGATAATAGACTTCACTTAGACAGGGATTGAAAACATTATATATTTACAGCAATATAAGTGTCAATGGATAAAAATTATCTACTGATAGAATGTGTATTCGTTAGGCAAATGAATTCAGCATTATCAATATTGCGATACACAATGAAGATCATTTGAACAGTTTATTTTTAATTAATGCCATAAAGACCATAGGTGCATGAAGTCCTCTTACAATTATTTTTTCGAAGGCAAAATGTATTGGTAGCTATTACTTTAAGAATACATCAGTGAGACTTGTACATAACAGTTTCTAATACCTATTAAAAAACTAATACCGAATATAATATTTCCGCTGATGTAATTTGTCTTACTGTTTAAGAGAATAAAACTCACCAGAAATAATCCCACCTGTTTATAGAAGATAAAAAAAAAAAAAAAAAAAAAAAAAAAACTGTTATAAGAATTGAGTTATTCGGTTATTTTGCTTTTATTTTCACCTCTTATCAGATGAGAAAATTTAGAATAAAAGTGAGTCTAATAAGGATAAATATACTTCACAAATACAGAGAAGGAAAAAGTATACATTTGCAGCAAAAGAAGTGTGTATGTTTAAAAAGCATAAACTGATAGAGTTTCCGTTTGTTAGAAAAATTAATTCAGCATTATCAACATTGTCATATACAATGAAATTTTTTTTAATAATTTATTTTTTAATCAATGTCGTCTGTTTTAAGGCTCTTATGATCATACAGTATGAAATCTCCATTCAAATTTTGTTCCAAGATCGGGTGCTATCTATTACTTTACGAAGGCATCATTGAGACTTGTTTTTAAAAGTGTCTAGTGTCTATTACAAGACTAAAACCCAATATAATATTTGTGCTGAAGACATTTGTCTTACAGTTTAAAGAATGAAACTTACCAGGTTCTTTGTGTGTTTGAAATTTTGAACAGAAATAGCCGCTTCTGATCAGTTATCAAATATTTCAACTAAAAATATATATTTGTATCCATCTAACGGTTAGTCTGCTCAAAATTCACTTCAAAATATTTATATTAAAGCATATATAATTACAACAGGTCAGATGTGTATTTTCTTCTTCAATTTTGATGTAAGAATTTGTTTCGTACTACTGTAAATACATTTAAAATACTTACTGATAATGATACGTACCATTGTCTGAAGGGCAAACGTAAATTAAAATAAAAATGAAATTTTCAGCAGAGATAATAATGAAATAATTATCACATTTCTTATTATTACCATTCATCGATATGCACATAATATTTATCAGAACCATAAAATTATTATTATTATTATTATTATTGTTGTTGTTGTTGTTGTTGTTGTTGTTGTTATTGAGGATGTTGTTTTGTATGATGGCGGTTGCAGTTGTGGTGTAGGTGGTTCGGCTGTACTGTTAGTATCATCATCATCATTATTATTGTTTACCACTCTCTCTCACACACACACTTCTGTGTGGAGATAAATTGATACACAGAAATAAGCCCTACTTCTGGTTTTGAAAACTGAACACTGATATGAGTACAATTTAGTAAAATAACAACGTGGGTCTAAGTTGCTGTAGTTGTGGAAAAAAACAAAACAAATAAAGACAGAAAAAGAAAGAGAAACATAAACTGATTCTCAACTCTTAATAATGCTAATTTTTTTTTTATTATTGGATTAGAAGGAAACACTATTTCTCAGATTGTGTTTCCTAATTTTAATTTGTATGCCATTAGTTTACTTCATACAGTATGTTTCTTTATACAGGACAGAAATATTGTGTGAATGTCATGTAATGATAAATTATACTCACAGTCCGCTGAAATATGTGCAAAAAAGAAATATATATAATAATATAATAAAGTGTTTTACTCAAGAAGTGAATCGAATCAGTTATTTCTCTATACCATATTAGTGTTAATAAGAGCGAGTATAGGATATGCAAAGACACATTTAAATAGTCTGAATCTGGAATCCTTCGTCTTCAATTTTCCAACCTCGTCTGATATTTATTGAGTAAGAAGAACAGAAATAAATCTTACAAAATAATATAATTTACATTTGGATTCACTCAGTATGAGAGTTAAAATGAATCTTACTTGTTGTGATTCTGAGTGGGTTGTGTCTGGGCAACAACTGATCCCAAAATAAGTAAGACGAGACAGATTTGCAGTTTCAATACAGACATTGCGAGCAAGGTCAACTGTAATATGTAGATTTTTTTTGTTGTTAAAATACGTTTACCTTAAAGTCCTTTATAATATCTACTATAGGATGATTATTTATCAAATCCAACGAGTTTTCCTATTAAATGATTGCCAAAATTGTTTCATGAAATTTACTATCACATTCGGCATATTTTAGTAATAAGCTTCTAGTGGTAAAAATTCTTTCCTTTAAATTCAGGCAGTATTATCGATGTCGGCAAATGTATAGCATTTTAATTGCAAAAATATATAAATTTTATGAATTAATGGAAAATAACTATTCAAGTTCAATCTCTGTCTTTGTTTCGTATTAACTTTTAAAATTTAAGAAACGAAAATGTCCGTGTCACTCTCTCTATCATGTTTATGAACGTATTTCTCTCATGAAGTTTTTACGTATGTAATAATCTAATATTCTGAAATGTTTTTTTGTGTTTAATTCTAATACTTCTTTCAAGATAAATATGAATAATATGAAAAAATAGTTATAATGTGAAAACATCTTACCAAAAACAGTAGTGTTCTTCAACAATCTAGCTGTAAGAATGTCTATGATATCAACAGCACAAGCTTGTTTAATATAATCGTGAACGAATGTAATAAAATATTTTGTATCAGATATTTAAATATTATATTACTCTATACTGTGACAGAAAACTATAAATCAGTAAATAAATGTTAAAATTTCGATACCGTAAAAAGATAATGGACGTATTTTTATATTTATATCTATCAAATGTTTCTGCCCACGAACATTTTGACAGCTGCTAGGAGTATTATTTATATGCGTAAACTGAAACAGTTAAACAATCTAAAACATGATCTCTCCATGATGATGCCCGTCTTGTTAAAAAGAGCATCTATATATGTATATATATATATGTGTGAGTGTTTGTGCGTGCGGGTGTTTTGTGATGACCTAAATTAATAATAATACTAATAAAAAAAAAAACCCAGCTAGAAATGATGGAACTCAGAACGTCAAGGGAAGGGGATTATTCAGTAGATGTGAGAAATAGAAACGTATGATGGACAGGTGTAGGGAAAATGCTAATATGGTGTTTACCATTTGATGATGCCTGTGATTTGTAATGACCTTCAATGGACCCGCATGATGGACAGACATTTTTAATTTAATTTTATTTTATTTTTGAGGAGACGAGTCATTAAAGTTTATTCACTTATTTAATAAATGGTGATGTTTGGTAATTTCATGTTTTTTTAAATGTTTGATAAAAGTAATGGAATATCTTATAATGTTTTTTTTTTTTCTTTTGCTTTTCACATTCATTATATATACCGACTGTTGTTCATAACGTAATGCATATAATATTTTTTTAACAGTTATTCCTTAATTACATTAAAGTTATTATAACTGCTACACCATCATCAGCAACAACTGCTACAGCCACTACTGCAATCGCTACTGCAGCTACTTTTACTACATCTGCAAATGATAATGATGATAATAGTTATAATGAAGTTACAACTAAATAACAGTAGCTGTGTTTGTCAAGTAGTCATGTCCATTTTGAAAAAAAAAATTGTTTATTTTCTCGATCTGGAGCATAGTATAATGAATGAAGATTCAGAATAAATCTTTATTTCTTTTTTGGTTCATTCTGAGTTCCCTCTCTGACTCTCACTCTGACGTTCAGTCTTTCTGTGTGTCTGTCTTTGTTTCCATCCATCCATCTATCGATCCATTCATCACTACTCTCTTTTCTCTGTATATGTATGTATGTACGTATGTTTGACTGTCCAACTATTTATCTATCTGTCTGTCTGTCAGTCCAATCTGTCTATTTATCTATTTACCTATGTATCTAAATTGAGGTCTATCTTTCTGTCTCTCTTACTGTATGTCTCTCTGCATCACATCTATCTATATCTATCTATCTATCTATCTATCTATCTGCCTGTCTGTCTGTCTATCTATCTATCTATACCTATATATTTGTCTATCTATCTATCTATCTATCTATCAGCTCACTCTGACACCATGTATCTGATTTGTCAGTCGTTTTGTCAGTCTGACCTCTGTATGTTTGTTACTACGTCTTTCTTTTGCTCACTCTAGCTTTACCAATTTCAAATTACAAAACTCCGTGAAGTTTATCTAAAGATAATTAGAAATTGTTACATAAACAGAGAACAGGCGACAGTGTTTAATTAAATATAAAATATTCCATTGTGTGAAATGTGAATATTTATTCAGTTAGTTTTTAGATAACAACAGCTGGGTTTCCCCTCTCTCTCCAGTACAGTCATTATACTGACGCGCAAGAGAAAAGCACGTCACAGTATATTGGATTTTTTTAATCCACTGACATGTTCCGACATGACTATTAAGGCTCCGTGTGCTTTAAAAATTATCTATCTATCTATCTATCTGTATGTGTGTGTGTATATATTTAATGAATGGGTTCACTATGTCTCACAATTAATCTTGTAATGATGTATCCACATTGAATCGTTTTTTGCTTTTTGTTTTTTATCTTGTTTTTTTTTTTTTGTGTGTGTTTTTTTTCTTTGTTTCTTTGTTTCTTGTTTTTTTTCGTCAATATTAAAGGGCGGATGTGATTTGATGTAACAGTTAAAGTAACGCAATCTGAATTCCATCGCTTAGAAATAAAAGGAACGGATCTGATTAAGGTAACAAATTTGGTTCCGTGACAATGGGTCCTGTTTATTTAGCACTTTATACATGTTATTGAAACCAGTTTTTTTACGTCACAGAACACAAGATTTAGTGAGTTCTTATTTTTGATGATTATTATTAACTCAACGATTTTTGACGAAAAAAACAAGAAACAAAGAAACAAAGAAAAAAAACACACACAAAAAAACAAAACAAGATACGACGCTCACTTCTCTATTGAAAGAAAGCGACAGTCCAAGAGACTAAAACTTTGACTAACAAACAGACCAATTTCATCACAGTAAGTATTTCTTCTTTGCTTAAATATTTACATGCATAGAAACAAACATAATACACTCATACGTACGAACATACATGCACATATGCATATATACACATACGTACATACACACATACATGCACACACACACATATACACATATATACACATACATACATATTCCCATACCCAAACGTATATACTCACATATACACACATATACCTACCTACATATATAAATACGTGCATACATACATGCACATACACAGAAACACACATATATGTAGCTAAGTATTTATTTACATTTTCAGATGACGTTTTTACGAACAGCAACTCTGGTCATGCTAATCACGGTTTCATTATGTCTTAAATTAAAAAGAAATGAAGGTAACACACACACGCGCACACACAGAGAGAGAGAGAGAGAGAGAGAGAGAGAGAGAGAGAGAGAGAGAGAGAGAGAGAGAGAGAGAGAGAGAGAGAGAGAGAGAGCTAATTATAAGTAATGTAGAGGAAATGTATTTTTACTAAAATATCTAAACAAATATATAGAATAGATATATAAACAGTACTTATCTAATAATAATGCTTAAAATTGATTATTTGTTATGATTTTAGACAAACGAGACGATGATCCACCCTGTCATTCCGTAGAAGGTAAGAGATATATCTATACTGAGTAATAATAGAGAGACACACAGACACACAGACACAGAGATAGTCAGGTATATGGAAAATTAGAGAGAGAGAGAGAGAGAGAGAGAGAGAGAGAGAGAGAGAGAGAGAGAGAGAGAGAGAGAGAGAGAGAGAGAGAGAGAGAGAGAGAGAGAGAGAGAGAGAGAGAGAGAGAGAGAGAGAGAGATAGAGAGAGAGAGAGAGAGAGAGAGATTCGCACAGAACGGATGACAGACACCGAGAAAGAGAGACAGAGAGGAGAGAGAGAAGTCAGTATATATATATATAAGTATTAGACAAAAATATATAAAGAATACTGATCTATTAATAATGCCTAAAAGTGTGCATTTTTGTGTTTTTAGACAAACGAAACGATGATACACCCTTTCATTCCGTAGAAGGTAAGAGATATATCCATACTGAGTAATAATAGACAGACACACAGACACAGAGATAGTCAGATATATGGAAAATTAGAGAGAGAGAGAGAGAGAGAGAGAGAGAGAGAGAGAGAGAGAGAGAGAGAGAGAGAGAGAGAGAGAGAGAGAGAGAGAGAGAGAGAGATCTGCACAGAAAGGATGACAGACACCGAGAAAGAGAGACAGAGAGGAGAGAGAGAAGTCAGTGTATATAGATATATATATATTTTTTATCTATTAATAATGCCTAAAAGTGTGCATTTTTGTGTTTTTAGACAAATGAGACGATGATACACCCTTTCATTCCGTAGAAGGTAAGAGATATATCTATACTGAGTAATAATAGAGAGACACACAGACACACAGACACAGAGATAGTCAGATCTATGGAAAACTAGAGAGAGAGAGAGAGAGAGAGAGAGAGAGAGAGAGAGAGAGAGAGAGAGAGAGAGAGAGAGAGAGAGAGAGAGAGAGAGAGAGAGAGAGAGAGAGAACTCAGTATATATATATATATGTAATTATAAGTAATGTAGATTAAATTTATATTTTTTTTTTTATTTATCTACTATTTTATAGACATAGATTGACGGAACGAGTCGGATGATAAAATATCTAAGCAAATATACAGACAGAATAGATATATAAAGAGTACTTATCTAATAATAATGCTTACAATTGTGCATTTTTGTGTTTTTAGACAAACGAGACGATGATACACCCTTTCATTCCGTAGAAGGTAAGAGATATCTATACTGAGTAATAAAGACAGACACACAGACACAGAGATAGTAAGCGGCAGGTAAATATATATATATGGAAAAAGAGAGAGAGAGAGAGAGAGAGAGAGAGAGAGAGAGAGAGAGAGAGAGAGAGAGAGAGAGAGAGAGAGAGAGAGAGAGAGAGAGAGAGAGAGAGAGAGAGAGAGAGATGCAAATATTAATATTAATTTCTGTATTAGTAAAAGTACTATGTGTTGAATATCTTTTTTGTGTGTATATTGGCAGATGTGTCTTGGTCTGCAGAAAGAAAAAGAGACGAAAGTTAAAGGTGATATGGAGATAAGGTGAGTTTAACGAGAAAGAATAAAATGTAATAGATGTCTCCTGGTTTGATAGGCTTGGATTTTGCCACAGTGTATGATAGAGATGTTTTAAAATGTGTTACGGTTCTCAGTGATATAATTAAACTTCACCTCTTCGCAGTGTTAGACTACAGGTTGTGTACTTCCAAATAACTTGCTCGGTCATTTATACAGATTTGGAAGAAGCCATTATGTACAGATACGTAGATGTCGAGACATGTACAGATGCATAGATAGATACAACTATAATACATACATACATACATACATACATACATATATACATACATGCATACATGCATACATACATACATACATACATACATACATACATACATACATACATACATACATACACAAACACAGATACTTAAGCTGAGAGACCCACGGTTAGGTGCGTATGTGGAAAGACAGAAAAACTGAAAAATAACGAGAGAATTAATATTTAACGTCTTGGTAAAATGTTACTTTCAAAATGTGCGTATGCCCGCGCGAGTATGTGTTTATATATTCTATTCGTGGAGTCACAGTAAAACTTATAACACAACAACAAAAACAACAACAGCAGCGAAATGGGATTTTTAGAAGCATTCAAATTAATCGCTATGTATCATCATAAGAAGATTTAGCTGGAGTGTTCCATTCTGGCCGAAAGTCTTAGCATATCATTCCCATAACTTTCTGTTTCACGCTGTCCTCTGTCATATTATCAAGTCAGCAGAAATAAAACCCGTTCACTTAGGAAAAAGAATGAATAGAGTCGGAAGGAAATTGTTTAATTTTTACACATGACCTTCATTTACACTTACTTAAATTTGATTAAGATTTCATTTCAAAATCTAGCTTCTGTATTACCAGTTTTCTTTCATTTGTTTGCATGTGCGTTTGTCCACGTGTCTCGCTGACTGAAATGTTTCCAGTGAGTTCATAAAAATACAAAATACGTACAAAATAGGTCAGAGTTTATTTATAGGTTATCCTGCAGTTTTTCTTCTCTCTCGCCTTTCTTCCAAGTTGTGAGAAACAAATCACGTCTTTTTTTTATGGAATATTCTTGTCATGATCTTATGATGAGCCAACATAGCAGGTTCAACCTAAAAAACACATTTACCACAGATCTCAAATCCCAACAGGATGGCCAACGTAATAATGAGTATAATGTCAGATGTTTGTTTCAAGTACGTGTGCCCCATACATGAATTCAAATATGTTCTGAAAATCAAATGTCAAACAAACTGATTGAACAAGAAAATAAGTGAAAAGAGATAAGGATTTATTTGCCAAACATAACATTAATTAGTTTACAACGATAGTTTGTTGGTGGTGTTTTTATTTTTTAAAATTTGTTTTTAATTTTTTTTTTTAGTCGATGTTAATATTTTTTCTTCCAGCACTACGACGGCCTATTTCTGAAATATAGGAAAATGTAAAATTAAGCATTCTTAACATATCTCTCTCTCTCTCTCTCTCTCTCTCTCTCTCTCTCTCTCTCTCTCTCTCTCTCTCTCTCTCTCTCTCTCTCTCTCTCTCTCTCTCTCTCTCTCTCTCTCTCTCTCTCTCTCTCTCTCTCTCTCTCTCTCTCTCTCTCTCTCTCTCCATGCATTTTCTGTAAGCATTATCAGTATTTCATTTTCATAAATGTGAAATAATATATATTTAAAAGACCAAATTTTCACTGCATAACTTTGACTCATCTTATTTATAGTGGACTTAAATGTTCTTCTGTTCTTTTTTCGAAATTCAATGTCCTCCAAATCAAGAAAAGTGGTAACAATTAATTTTATACTTACTTTTTCTTTCCCGAATCAAACTGGTCTGCACTTTGTAATTACAAACACAATGTCTATACATTGGAATGCAACGAAACATCACATTTGTTAAACAGATTCCTAGCGGTGCATCAATACTGTCTAAAACTAAAGCATATCTATATACAATATAACAATAGTGCAGCAGTTCGATGAATACATCGGTGAATGATACTTCTCACTTTTTAAAATATAATTTGTAAAATATTTAACGAGATTATTCTTATTTCCGAGAAAGTAACATGAACGTATCACACCCACATATGTATGTGTATGTGCATGTATATATGTATGTGCGTATATATGTATATATGTATGTATGTATATGTGAGATTAACTGCATACTGAGCCTATATAAATAACAAGTGTCCAACAAAAAATGTTTTCTTTTAGTAATTGGGAATCAGATGCATCATATTTATACTGAAACAAATTACATACAACATAGCTGCTTCCTTCGTATTAATTACAGTATTCGAGTAAATGTCACAAATAGTGTTTACATAGCACTGAAACTGACAATTATTCTTAAAATGAGTCATCAACACTTTAAAAAAAAAAATCCCTGAATTAATAATAATCATCAATAATAAGAACTCACTAAAACTGATGTTCAATGACGTTACAGAACTGGTTTCAGTAACATATATAAAGTGATAAGTAGATATGTCCTTAAAATCATGTCCTTCGATTGTACTATTGTTACTGTAATTACTAGCATCAATGTGAATGCATATTCTTACTTCACATAATGCAATATTGAATTAAACACTGTTTCCTCTGTTACATTAAAAACATTCCAATTTTGAAAAGAATATGTTCTCTTTCTTAGAAACAGTTTCCAGTTATCTGCAGTTAAACTAAACTGAATTTTGCTAATTGTAATCAGTGAAGCTACAGGAAGCAAAAGAAAGACATAGTAACAAACACACAGGTCAGACTGAGAAAATGGCTGACACGATAGGAAATAGACTGTGTGAGATTATAGATGATAGAAAGAACGATAGATAAATAAATAAATAGACAGATAGATAGAGAGATAGAAAGACAGATAAATATTTAGATAGATAGGAAGATAGATCGATACATAGACTGATGTATTAGACAGACAGACGTTGAGAACAGGGTACTGACAAATGGATCGATAGATGGATCGATAGAGACACACACATTCAGAGAGTGAGAGTCAGACATGGAGATTAAAATAAACCAAAATTCTGTGATAATGAAATAAAGATTTATTCTGAATATTCATGCTCTAGAGTGAGAAAATGTACAAGATGTTTGCTTTTTTTGTGTTTTTTTTCTTTCTTCTTTGTCTTTTTCTTTTTTAAATTATTATCTCTGCTTCCGAAAACAGCTACTGTTATTTAATTGAATCTTTATTATTAATATTATAATCATCATCAATTGCAAACGTCACAAAAGTCAAGAAGTGCACACACATACACACACATCTATATACATATCCAGACATACATATATACTTATATACATATCTGTTACATACATGCTTACATCTATACAAATATATATATATATATATATATACACTTGTACATACATAGATAATATGTACACACATGCATATGTACATACATACACTTTTATGTTCTTTTTTCTAATAAGCTATAGGTAGTAAGAGTGTGACAGATAGAGAGATACCTGTTCATGCATTTACAGTTCAATTATTTTACGTAATCTTCTTAGGAGCTGCTAAAATAGAGACAGACAGAGAGAGTGTATGACAGATGTACAGATTAAAATATGTCAGTTTTCTTTTTAAGCTGTAACAATTTTAATATGTTAGACTGATTTATACTTTTCTGTCGTAGTACAGAATAATATAATATTCAAATTTTTGATACAAAATATTTTATTACATTCGAACATGATAATTTTTAAAACCACTTGTTATCGATATCGTAGATATTCTTCAAGTAAGACTGTTGAATAAAGCAACTGTTTTTGATAAGATATTTTCGCATGATATATAAACATTTTATCATTAAAGGATCCCGACATTAAAGAAATTTAAAGAACAGAAAGACGGTATGACAGATGTAGAGATTAAAATATGTCAGTTATCTTACTGCAAGATTTATAATTTTTTGTCATATCAAAGACTAATATAATATTCAAATGTCTGTTACAAAATATGTTATTACATTAGGACTTGATTATTTTAAAACGCTCGTGCATTCGATATAGTACACTTTCTTCTTGCAAGTTTGTTGAATAACACTACTGTTTTCGGTAAGATGTTTTCACATTATAACTATTTTTTAATATTAATATTTATCTTGAAACAAGTGTTAGATTTAAACACAATAAACATTTCATATTAGGTATTACATACGTAAAAACTTCATGAGAGAAATACGTTCATAATCATGATAGAGAGTGACACGGACATTTTCGTTTTTGAAATTTTCAAAGTCAATGTGAAATAAAGACAGAGATTGAACTTGAATAGTTATTTTCCATTAATTCATCAAGCTAAAATTTATATATTTTTGCAATTAAAATGCTATACATTTGCCGACATCGATAATAAATTTCATTAATACTGTCTGAATTTAAAGGAAAGAATTTTTACCACTAGAAGCTTATTACTAAAATATGCCGAATGTGATAGTAAATTTCATGAAACAATTTTGGCAATCATTTAATAGGAAAACTCGTTGGATTTGATAAATAATCATCCTATAGTCGATATTATAAAGGACATTAAGCTAAACGTATTTTAATTAAAAAAAATCTACATATTACAGTTGATCTTGCTCGCAATGTCTGTATTGAAACAGCAAATCTGTCTCGTCTTACTTATTTTGGGATCAGTGGTGGCCCAGACACCACCCACTCACAATCACAAAAAGTAAGATTCATTTTAACTCTCATACTGAGTGAATCCAAATGTGAATTATCTTATTTTGTAAGATTTATTTCTGTTCTTCTTACCGAATAAATATCAGACGAGGTTGGAAAATTGAAGACGAAGGATTCCAGATTCAGACTGTTTAAATGTGTCTTTGTAAATCTTATGCTCGCTTTTATTTACACGAATATGTTATAGAGAAAGATCTAATTCCATTCACTTCTTGAGTGAAACGCTTTATTATATTATTATATGTATTTCTTTTTTGCACATGCTTCAGTCCACCGTGAGTATAATTTATCATTACATGACATTCACACAATATTTCGGTCCTGTATAAGAAAACATACTGCATCAAGTAAACTAATGGCATACAAATTAAAATTAGGAAAAACAATCTGAAATAATCTTTCCTTCTAATCCAACAATAAAAAAGAATTAGAATTATTAAGAGTTGAGAATCAGTTTATGTTTCTCTTTCTTTTTCTGTCTTTATTATTACCACAACTACAGCAACTTCGACCCACGTTGTTATTTTACTAAATAGTACTCATATCAGTGTTCACTTTTCAGAAACAGAAGTAGGGCTTATTTTTGTGTATCAATTTATCTCCACACAGAAGTGTGTGTGTGAGAGAGAGAGTGGTAAACAATAATAATGATGATGATGATACTAACAGTACAGCCGAACCACCTACACCACAGCTGCAACCGCCATCATACAAAACAACATCCTCAATAACAACAACAACAACAACAATAAAAAAAAAAAAAAAAATTATGATTCTGATGAATATTATATGTATATCGATGAATGGTAATAATAAGAAATGTGATAATTATTTCATTATTATCTCTGCTGAAGATTTTATTTTTATTTTAATTTACGTGTGCCCTTCAGAGAATGGTACGTATCAATTATCAGTAAGTATTTTAGATGTATTTACATCAAAATTGAAGAAGAAAATACACATCTGACCTGTTGTAATTTTATATGCTTTAATATAAATATTTTGAAGTGAATTTTTAGTAGACTAACCGTTAGATGGATACAAATATATATTTTCAGTTGAAATATTTGATAACTGATCAGAAGTGGCTATTTCTGTTCAAAATTTCAAACACACAAAGAACCTGGTAATTTTCATTCTTTAAACTGTAAGACAAATGACTTCAGCACAAATATTATATTGGGTTTTAGTCTTGTAATAGACACTAGACACTTTTAAAAATAAGTCTCAGTGAAATTATTAAAAATTACTTCATTGTATATGACAATGTTGATAATGCTGAATGAATTTTTCTAACAAACGGACACTCAATCAGTTTATGCTTTTTAAACATAAACACTTCTTTTGCTGCAAATGTATACTTTTTCCTTCTCTGTATTTATGAAGTATATTTATCTTATTAGACTCACTTTTATTTTAAATTTTATCATCTGATAAGACATGAAAATAAAAGCAATATAACCGAAACACTCAATTCTTATGACTGTTTTCTTTGTTTGTTTTTTTATCTTTTATTAACAGGTGGGATTATTTCTGGTGAGTTTTATTCTCTTAAACAGTAAGACAAATTATATCAGCAGAAATATTATATTCGGTATTAGTTTTTTAATAGGTATTAGAAACTGTTATGTACAAGTCTCACTGATGTATTCATAAAGTAATAGCTACCAATACATTTTGCCTTCGAAAAAATAATTGTAAGAGGACTTCATGCACTATGGTCTTTATGGCATTAATTAAAAATAAACTGTTCAAATGATCTTCATTGGGTATGGCAATATTGATAATGCTGAATTCATTTTTCTAACGAATAGACATTCTATCAGTAGATAATTTTTAACCATTCACACTTCTTTTGCTGTAAATTTATAATGTTTTCAATCCCTGTCTAAGTGAAGTCTATTATCCTTACTTTTGTACTAATTAAGCACTTTTTTCCTTTAATTTTATTTTACTTTTTCCGTCAGGCTTGCATAAAAAAATGAAAGTTAAACAAACGAAAAACGTAGTTTCTATGATTATTTATCTTTATAAAACATGTATAGAACAGGCTTGTAAGTTACATTCTCTTAAACTGTAAGACAAATTACATCAGCAGAAATATTATACTGGGTTTTAGTTTTCGTAATACGCATTAGAAACTATTAAATATAACTGTCACTGAATTGCACCGGTTCGGAATAAAATTATATTTTTTAATGCTGACAGGAGGCAATTTCACCATTTAGAAATACAAGAATTCAGTTTCAGAAGACCGTACAAATGTCCAAGCTTATGATTTAAAAATCTAAAAAAATAAGTGAAACTTTTCACATTACTGTCTAACACTTTCTACATTCATACCACAAAGGTGAAGATAGAATCACGATTGTGAACAAATCCAAGACAAAAATCATACAGACATTTTTCTGACTCAGCAGTTGAGATAAACTTTGTATTTTAAAGACGATGTCTAAATGAAGGGGACAAATCTGAACACTTCGTTATAAATATCGGTGTAAAGGTCATCTCAAGTAAAATAAAATAAACATGTCTATGAAAAGAGAATAAAATGTAATTTGTATTTTCAGGATATTCGGCAAGCGATCTGTTACCTCTGATTCGCCTCACATCAGAAGTTGTAAGTGAAGTACTTTTTGTCTAAACTAACAGAAGAAAGAAAATGTATATTTTGTGTGGATACTTATGTACGTAACTAAGCATATATCACTGAATGAATATATGTATATATGTCTGTATGTATGTATGTATGTATGCATGTATGTATGTGGATGTATGCATAAACGTGTGTATCTATGTATGTAGGTATGTCATGTATGTGTGTACGTGTATCTTCGTATGCATAGATAGATAGGGACTGAAGAATGAATTGATATTGATAAAAAATAATGACTGATTGAATTTCTAAATTCTTTAATTATTGGCGACAGAGAGCTGATATTATGTATTTATTAACTATTTTTCTCGTTTCAGTGTCAGGAAAAGAGGGAGAAAGCAAGATGAGTTCACGATAATAAAATATTGTATGATGAAAACACTTAAGTGTCTATTATGAATTTCTTTACCCTATTTCTATCATTCTATTTAGATAAAATGTCATAAAATCATTAACAATTTAACTTAAGTCTCTCTCTCTCTCTCTCTCTCTCTCTCTCTCTCTCTCTCTCTCTCTCTCTCTCTCTCTCTCTCTCTCTCTCTCTCTCTCCTTTTTCTGTAAGCATTATCAGTATTTTATTTTCATAAATGTAAAATGTGAAGGAAATGAAACATCTGTCGAACAGTGTAGTTTTCCTGGTTTCAGAAATAATTACTGTACTCACAGCGAGGATCTTGGTATTCGCTATCAAGGTTCGCTAAATAAAAACTATGAAAAATATTGTATTTTTTTATTGTAACAGTATGCAGAATTTGAATGAGACGAAACATTACCAAAAACAGTTAGAAAAATATCAAAGCTTAATTAATAATAAATATTCATGATGATTAAAACCACCGATTTAGATGGTCTGCAATGTTGTTAATACAATTTTATATTTTACGTTTCAAAATGTACTAAAAATATTAAGGAAATATTTTTATTGAGTTTTCTGTCAACTCAGATTCGTAAGCAGTAAGACAATAAATATTAAATTAGAGATACATCTTCTGTCTAAAAATCAACAGACATGTTTTAATTACATAATTTACAGATCTCCGTTAGAGACAGTCATTTCATTTCATTTCATTATGATTATTATTATTATTATTATTATTATTATTATTAGTTCATTTTAGAGAAATGCTTCACATCAATACCTTAAAGAGAAAAATAAAATAAAAAAGAATAAAGAAAAGATAAGGCTGTAATTAAGAAAAAGAAAAAAGATGACGAAAATAAATCAATTTCAAAATGGCAGAACAAATATATTGAAGTAAAAGACGACAATCCTCTCGATATGAATGTAAAATTTATCGTTCTGAAGGAATAATTTTTTAGTCGTAGTAGTAGAAGTAGTAGTAGTAGTAGTATTTTCTAGACAATAAAATCAGCCGTTTTTCGCATTATTTCAGTGTCTGTCAGACTAGCCAACGGAGGAGGTATTCCAACACAGAGTCGAGTTGAGATCAATCTTAACGATACATGGGGAACTGTCTGTGGTGACAAATTTGACGACAAAAACTCAGGCTTTATCTGTACACTTTTAGAATTCAGTCAGTAAGAGTGTTTTGCCTTAATTAAACTTATTAATTTATCAAATATCTTAACATTTGTATTTTCGCCATACAAAGTAAATTAAAATTGGAATTTAAGATTGGTGTTTGAAATTGCCCCGTAGTACAACTTGACTAATATTCTACTAACAAAGTTCAGACAACTCAGTTTTATAAATCCTAGATTCAACGTAGAGACGTATAAGCATGCTCACTTTGGAGAAGGAACAGGATCAGTATGGACTGATGATGTTAACTGTGTTAAAGATGAATATGGAGTGAATCACTGTTCTTTCTATGACTGGGTTGAAAAATATTGTAGTCATAAACAGGATTTGGGAATCAGCAATTTGCCACAGAGTATGGTATTTTTGTTTTTATTTTATGGTTCTTTCATTTTTTAAACTTCTTGGATTATTTTGAAGTTTACTTTAATGAAAAACACAACATCTTTCAGTGAATAATGCCCCGTTATACTGTTGAATAA
Source organism: Chrysomallon squamiferum (assembly GCA_012295275.1). Taxonomy (NCBI): domain Eukaryota; kingdom Metazoa; phylum Mollusca; class Gastropoda; order Neomphalida; family Peltospiridae; genus Chrysomallon; species Chrysomallon squamiferum. The sequence goes on from CM022679.1 coordinate 31,596,310, forward strand.
CGCAACTGTTTTTGATAAGATCTTTTCACATAGTTTATAAACATTTGATCGTTATAGTATCCCGACATTAAAGAAATTTAAAGAACAGAAAGACGGTATGACAGATGTAGAGATTAAAATATGTCAGTTACCTTACTGCCAGATTTATAATTTTTTTGTCATATCAAAGACTAATATAATATTCAAATGTCTGTTACAGAATATGTTCCTACATTAGTACAGAGTGTATGACAGATGTACAGATTAGAATATGTCAGTTTTCTTTTTAAGCTGTAACAATTTTAATATGTTAGACTGATTTATACTTTTCTGTCGTAGTACAGAATAATATAATATTCAAATCTTTGATACAAAATATTTTATTACATTCGTACATGATTTTAAAAAGCTCGTGTTATCGATATCATAGATATTCTTCCAGGAAGGCTGTTGAATAACACAACTGTTTTTGATATTTTCGCATGATATATATACATTTTATCATTAAAGTATCCCGACATTAAAGAAATTTAAAGGACCGAAAGACAGTGTGACAGATATAGATATTAAAATATGTCAGTTATCTTTCTCAGCTGTCATAATTTGAACATTTACTGACAGATTTGTAATTTTTTGTCGTTGGAAAGACTAATATAATATTCAAATGTCTGTTACAAAATATGTTCCTACATTAGTACTTGATTATTTTAAAAGGCTCGTGCATTCGATATAGTACACTTTCTTCCTGCTAGTTTGTTGAACAACACTACTGTTTTCGGTAAGATGTTTTCAAATTATAACTATTTTTCCATATTAATATTTATCTTGAAAGAAGTATTAGAATTAAACACTATAAACATTTCATAATATTAGGTTATTACATATGTAAAAACTTCATGAGAGAAATACGTTCATAATCATGATAGAGACATTTTCGTTTTTTTAATTTTCAAATTCAATGTGAAATAAGGACAGTAATAGAACTTGAATAGTTATTTTCAATTAATTCATCAAGCTAAAATTTATATATTTTTGCAATTAAAATGCTATACATTTGCCGACATCGATAATACTGTCTGAATTTAAAGGAAAGAAATTTTACCACTAGAAGCTTATTACTAAAATATGCCGAATGTGATAGTAAATTTTATGAAACAATTTTGGCAAAATTTTAATAGGAAAACACGTTGGATTTGATAAATAATCATCCTATAGTAGATATTATAAAGGACTTTAAGGTAAACGTATTTTAACAACAAAAAAATCTACATATTACAGTTGACCTTGCTCGCAATGTCTGTATTGAAACTGCAAATCTGTCTCGTCTTACTTATTCTGGGATCAGTGGTTGCCCAGACACAACCCATTCAGAATCACAAAAAGTAAGATTCATTTTAACTCTCATACTGAGTGAATCCAAATGTAAATTATCTTATTTTGTAAGATTTATTTCTGTCCTTCTTACTTAATAAATATCAGACGAGGTTGGAAAATTGAAGACGAAGGATTCCAGATTCAGACTATTTAAATTTTTCTTTGTATATCCTATCCTCGCTCTTATTTACAAGTATATGTTATAGAGAAATAACTAATTTCATTCACATTTTGTGTAAAAGGCTTTATTATATTATTATATATATTTCTTTTTTGCACATCCTTCAGTCCACCGTGAGTATAATTTATCATTACATGACATTCACACAATATTTCTGTCCTGTATAAAGAAACATACTGCATCAAGTAAACTAATGGCATACAAATTAAAATTAGGAAAAACAATCTGAGAAATAGTGTTTCCTTCTAATCCAATAATAAAAAAGAATTAGAATTATTAAGAGCTGATAATTAGTTTATGTTTCTCTTTCTTTTTCTGTCTTTCTTTGTTTTGTTTTTTTCCACAACTACAGCAACTTAGACCCACGTTGTTATTTGAAACATCATCAACAACAACAACAACAACAACAATAATAATAATAATAATAAATAATAATAATAATAATAAATAATAATAATAATAATTGATGATTCTGATGAATATTATATGTGATGATGAATAGTATATGTACAACGATGGATGGTAATAATAAGAAATGTTATAATTATTTCATTATTATGTCTGCTGAAAAAATTATTTTTATTTTTATTTATGTGTGCCCTTCAGACAATGGTATGTATCAATTACCAGTAGGTATCTTAAATGTGTTTACAGCAGTACCAAACAAATTCTTACATCAAAATTGAAGAAACAAATACACATCTGACCTGTTGTAATTTTATGCACTTTAATATAAATATTTTTAAATGAATTTTGAGATGACTAACCATGAGATGGATTCAAATTTATTTTTAAGTTCCGATACTTATTATTTGATTGATAATTGTTTCTCTTCAAAATATCAAACAAACAAACAGCCTGGTAAGTCTCATTCTCTTAAATTGTAAGACAATTTAATTCAGCAGAAGTATTATATATTGGGTCTTAGTTTTGTAAAACGTATCAGAAACCATTAAAACAAGTCTCTTTGATATATTCGTAAGTTAATAGAGAGCACCCCACCTGGAAAAAGAACTGAATGGGGATTTCATGCAGTATGAACATAAGGGCATTAAAACAGACGACATTGATAAAAAATAAATTGTTAAAAAGGACCTCATTATATATGACAATGCTGATAATGCTGAATTCATTTTCTAACAAATGGACACTCAATCAGTTTATGCTTTTTAAACATTCACACTTCTTTTCCTGCAAATATATACTTTTTACTTCCCTGTATATGTGAAGCATATTTATCCTTATTAGTGTATTGATTAAGGACTTTTTTCTTTGATTGTTTGTCACTTTTATTCTTTGTTTTGCTATCTGATAATATATCAAAATAAAAGTAACACAATCAAAACATCTTTTTTTTTATCTTTTTAAAACAGGTCGAGAAGACATTCGTGAGTCCTATTCTCTTAAACTCTAAGACAAATTACATCAGCAGAAATATTATATTGGGTCTTAGTATTAGAAATATAAAGTACAAGTCTCACTGATATATTTATAAAGTAATAGGTACCCTTAAATTTTGCCTTCGAAAAACATTAGAATGAGGACTTCATGCACTATGTTCATCATGACCATAAAACAGGACTTTTTGTGTGTGACAATGTTCATAATGCTGAATTCATTTTTCTAACGAGTAGACGTTCCATCAGTTTGTAATATAAACATTGAACTGCTTTTGCAGCAAATGTATACTTTTTCCTTAACTGTATATCTGAAGTATATTTATCCTTATTTCTGTCACTCGTATTTTTAATTTTGTCAACTCATAATACATCAAACTAAAAGTAATACAACCGAAACACTCAATTCTTATGACTGGATTTTTTTTTTTTTTAATCTTTTAGAAACAGATGGACAAATACCGGGTGAATTTTATGCTCTTAAACATTAAGACAAATTACATCAGAGGAAATATTATATTGGGTTTTATTTTTCTAATATGTATTAGAAATGTTAAGTACAAGTCTCACTGATATATTTATAAAGTAATAGGTACCCTTAAATTTTGCCTTCGAAACAAATTAGAATGATGACTTCATGCACTATGTTCATCATAGCCTTAAAGCAGATGACATTCATTAAAAATAGTTTTCGTAATACGCATTCGAAACTAATAAATATAACTGTCACTGAATTGCACCGGTTCGGAATAAAATTATATTGTTCAATGTTGACAGGAGGCAATTTCACCATTTACAAATAAAAGAATTCAGTTTGAGAAGACCGTACAAATGTCCAACCTTATGATTTAAAATCTCTAAAAATAAGTGAAACATTTCACATTACTGTCTAGCACTTTGTAAATTCATATCTACAAAGGTGAAGATATAATCACGTTTGTGAACAAACCCACGACAAAATCATACTCACATTAAATTTCCTAATTGATCCTTCAGACAGTATATATATATTTTTTTGCTAATAATAATAATTTAAAAAAATGGTAATTAAATTTCTAGAAGATATACTGAATTTAAAATCAAAGCGTTTTTCTCCAAATCTTAAGAATATCATGTGTACAGTTAAATAAAAATAATAATAATAATAATAATAATAATAATAATAATAATAATAATAATAATAACGACAACAACAATAATAATAATGATAATACTCTTACACAGCAGTTCAGATAAACTTAGTATTTTAAAGACGATGTCAAAATGAAGAGAAAAGATCGGAACAGTTCGTTATCAAAAAACTGTATAGAGGTTATCTCAAGTAAAATAAAATAAAATGTAATTTGTATTTTCAGGATAATCGGCAAGCGATCTGTTATCTCTGATCTGCCTCACATCAGAAGTTGTAAGTGTAGTACTTTTTGTCTAAACTAATACAAGAAAGAAAATGTATATTTTTGTGGATACTTATGTACGTAATTAAGCATATATCACTGAATGAATATATGTATATATGTTTGTATGTATGTATGTCTGTATGTATGTATGTATGCATACATGTATGTATGTATGATCGTATGCATGCATATATATGCATGTGGATGTGCATAAACGTGTGTA